>JASDQU010032418.1:26890-38589 GCA_032191745.1 Picea mariana | reverse complement strand
GCCTTTGGTTTAAAAGATAAATAGACAAGTAAATTTTTTACCCACATTTTCCTAGTTATTTCCCAATTTTTCAATGTATATGGTTTGTTTAATTTTTGAATTATATATTTACTAAGTCCTATATGAGGTTTATTAACTGGCAATGTATTTTTTTACTTGTTGTCCATGTTGTAGTTGAAACATCACAAGGCTATGTGTTGTAATGGTCGTAAATTTCGTATCAAAATGTTGGATGATAAGATGAAAACCTTGGATTGTGGGATAACTGCAGTGTTTAAGGTCACCAACATTTCCTTTAGAAGTGACAGAAATCTGGAAGAAACTGAGAATAGGTACTATGGGCATTTGGAGGATATAATTGAGTGTGATTTTAATTCCTTTAAAATAGTTTTGTTTGAGGTTAAATGGTACAGGCTACCGATGCATGAACGCGATCCTGAAAGAACTGTTATTGAGCATGATAATGGATTTACCATGGTTAATACAAGGGCATTTGAACCGGCTACAGAGCCTTATGTTCTTCCAAGTCAATGTGAGCAAGTATTTTACTCAGAGGTACCTGNCCATTTGAAGGATATAATTGAGTGTGATTTTAATTCCTTTAAAATAGTTTTGTTTGAGGTTAAATGGTATAGGTTATGGATGCATGAACATGGTCTTGAAAGAACTGTTATTTATTTATCGTGTTGAAATCTCAAGGGTGTATGGATCCAAGATAGGAAGCAACCCCTATAAGATGAGTTTATATGCTTCCTTCTCATGAGGTGCACTATTACAATTTTTAATGGAGGTGTAGATTATTGGTTGTGGGACCCAAACCTCTCTATCAAATACATATTTAGTATTATGTCTCTTCACCACTTAGCCTCGAACCCTCTTTCCCATCAAACCCCCTATCTACTTAAACTTAGTACCTTGTTTACGATGGGATAAGATAAGTATCGATCTAGTCCTTAGCTCATGTGATTCTCTAACACCATGCTCTATGTCTTGATTATTGTACCCCTTAATGATTTGTTACAAAGGTGTGAATTTTTGTCTCTGACATCCCATAATCTACGTTCATCCCAAGATCTATAGGTTTAGGTGTCCTATCCAATCAGGTTTATTGTTAGATTCAAAGAAGCACATAGAATAGGCATTGGGCCTATGTATTCTCCAATTGGCGACTAGGATTTGTTGAAACAAAATTTGAATTGGGATGAGTGCATTGATCAACAATGGAAAACTTGTTTCTTCATATTAATTCCAATGACTTGTATTCAACATATGTATTCATTCAATATTTTGAACAATGTGAGAATGGATGTGGTAGGTGTAGGAATACTCATTTGGCATATTTTTATGTCAGTGGTTCCATTTTATTAAGAGATACTATAAGGGAAAAGGTATATGGTGACTAACCTTGGCTATCACGGGTCTTATATATTTATTCCCTTGACTTATAGATTCAATTCATTTTTAATGTTTCCAAGCCTCTTGTATGAAATTTCTCTTTTCAAATTGACTCAATTGTGCACCCTTATTAGTTGTTTCTTACTAATATTGATATCCATAGTTTGGGGGAGGGAATATGGTGTGGTCAAATATATTGCATATTATTATATAATATATTATATATATAAAATAAAAAGAAAATATTAAAAAACAAAAAATAAAAACGAAAATAAAACATAAAATATAACTCATAAAAACAAAAAACAAAACAAAAATATCACTCATTTCAAATCCCAGATAGCAGTGACCACTCGCACGCTGGGCACTCACGCACAATACCACTAATTTCCACCATGCGTGTAGGGTACTCACACATAGTCTCGTGCATTTGGAGCACAGGGAGGAAGCTAGGGCACAGGTGGAGGGAGAAGGAGGAGAAGGAGGGAGAGGTGCACGGGTGGAGAGCACGCAGGAGGAGGCTAGGGCAGATGGATTTTCAGAGGGCACACAAATTTGAAGAGAATGAAGGTAAGCAATGGAATTTTTCTCAGAGTAGGTCGGATATTTGTTTTATTACTCTACTCATTGTGTGTTTTATTAATGCAATTCTTATAGGGCTTTTTGCATATGCCGAAATTTAAAATCCACAGCAACAAGATCACCATTGGATTGACTAATGTTGAAACCATACATCTCCTTGGGAGGACCTCTAAAATAGAAACATGTTAGTGGTTTATCTAGACCCTCTTCTACACTTTAAGTTGGCTCTCCTCTAGCTTAAGGGGGATTCTCTAGTATAGGATCACTAGGATTTTAGGNGGGCACAGGTGGAGGGAGAAGGAGGAGAAGGAGGGAGAGGCGCACGGGTGGAGAGCACACAAGAGGAGGCTAGGGAAGATGGATTTTCAAAGGGCACACGAATTTGAAGAGAATGAAGGTAAGCAATGGAATTTTTCTCAGAGCAGGTCAGATATTTTTTTTATTACTCTGCTCATTGTGTGTTTTATTAATGCAATTCTTATAGGGATTTTTGCATATGCCGAAATTTAAAATCCGCAGCAACAAGATCACCACTGGATTGACTAATGTTGAAACCATACATCTCCTTGGGAGGACCTCTAAAATAGAAACATGTTAGTGGTTTATCTAGACCCTCTTCTACACTTTAAGTTGGCTCTCCTCTAGCTTAAGGGGGATTCTCTAATATAAGATCACTAGGATTTTAGGCAATGAGTTCAAGGTGATATAAATGGTAAATCCAACAAAACAATTTCAAAAGGATTTAAGAGAATCAAGTTGATGGAAGGACGAAAGAACAATGCTTTTCCATTGGGCATATTGGGTCAACTAAGGATCCTCTTTTAGAAGTTACAAGTGAAAATAAAATGATAGCAAGGGTTGCCCACTATAAACCCTAAAAAGTCACCTTATTATCTCAACAAGTTTCAAGAAGGGCAAGGGGAATATTCTCCACTAGAATTCCTCCAATGGCTTTGAGAAGGGATCTATATAAGAAAGTAGAAGAGAATGCACCATTGTCATTAAAGAATAACAACCACACTTGAAACCATTCATAAATAAATCCACAAGGATATGAAGGGAACCACTTACTCATCAAACCACACACAAAGCCATTAATTTATTGAACATCCATCCATTATGTGGCATCCACAAGATAACATCTTCAAGAGAGAACTCTAACTATCCATACATATCATCAAAGAAACAAACAAGAGAGTTTTTCTCCATACAGACTCTAGAACATTTTTTCAATTAATCCCTAAGGGATTTCTCCCCTAATCCCACAATGAGTACAAATGAGGAAAGAAATCTCCTTTTATAGAGTGATGCTCGTTTTCCTTTACAATAAAATATTATTATCTCATGTGAGATCCACAAATCTACATGTTGATAAAGTAAAATACACTTTTCTCCAACTATCTAGTCTAAAATACAATTAAATAAAGTGGTCAATCCACACGTACAATGATCAAGATGAAATGACCCCTCAAAGAGTGGGACGTCTCTTGGAGTGAGAGAATACATTGGTAAAAAACTTATAACCGCTAAAGGATTCTGTAGGGGTGCATCATCAAATGATCTCCATAAATGATGCAAGAAAAGATGTCTAAGTCTCTGCCACATGGATGTGTGGGCCTTTAATAGGAAAATATCCCTAAGCATGAGTAAATACCCTACAAAACGGGTGGTCCTTACAAATCAGCATAAAATACAATGTGTGAGGCTAATATTCTTCTCCAAATGTGCAATTTAGGGTTATTACTTCCCCTCCAAGTGAACGTTGTGGCTTCCAAGGTATTCTACCATTGCCACTAGTCATCATCAAATAATATGTCCTCTAAAGGTATCCATAGAATCCCCTAATCAATGGAGTGATTATCCTCCATGGTTAAAGAACCCCTTGAAAAGTAAACACAACTTTCAATTAATCTTCAAAATGAAAGACATTCTATATTTCCAACGTACTTGATTATTGGTAAGAACCTACTAACACAAACTAGTAGACTATTGGGAGGAAGGAATGTAGCTATGAACCTTTGGAGTTATACTAGCCCCAATTATTCTAGTACTATGGTTGACATTTTCTAGATCTCACTTCATGGTCCTACTTCATATTGGTGAATGTTTCAATGATGTAATTGTAGAAATTATTTGAGGGCTATGTGTCAGATCTTCCAAGTGCAGCTCACAAAGCATATTTTTGGGTTGTTAATTTGTGGTCATTGAAAGTAGAACATCTCCTTTCTAATCAATATTTTTCTCCACAAATTTGGCTAGAACACTATTTCTCCACCTCCATCATAATCTATATACTTTGGATTATGCAATTTAATTAAAAAACCCATCATCAAATTCCATTTGTTATTGGAAAGAAAAGGGACAGTTGAACTAATCAATAATGTATCTCATTCTTGTAGCCTAAATTCCATTTGCTATTGGAAAGAAAAGGAGCAGTTGAACTAATCAATAATGTATCTCATTCTTGTAGCCTCCATTGAAACATACTTAAATCAAATACATAACCCAATAGACTTATTACTGAAATGAGACAATTCATATCTATATTGTTGCTAGTGAATCAGAATATGTTGATGTGTGAATCCAGATTTCCCAGGGTGTCAATTGGTATGCATGCCTCTTGTTAGAATGTGCTTTATGAAAACCATTAATCCATGAATATGATTTTATATAAGTTGAATGATATCATATTCCCAAGGCTAGAACAAATTCTTTGGTGGCTTATAGAATGATCTCCAAACTCAAGTTAATACAATGCATAAAGGGGTCTATCTTACTACATTTATTGTTTATACCATTTCTCTTCATAAATGTCCTTAAGGAGTGAGGAATCTAAAACAACTTGGATGATGAGGGGATTCTTTCTAGCCCAATCATCCTCACAAAATGACAACAACCTAATCAAAAAATGCTATGTCTCACCTCAACATGCAAAAATAAATTTCATTAAAGTTGAAGCTTAATTTGGATAGAAAATTCTCATTCATTTTGACATTAAGTTCATAAACTTGCTTTGCTTGTTATAAAAATCCCCAAAAATTGCAATATATCTGACAAGGCAAGAATTTGGTTGTCTGGAAAAGTTTGATTTCTTCCACTACCTGCCTCTACTCTTGGGCTTCCTCTTCTATAATCCATTGGTTGTATATCACTGAGAATTTAGTTTTGATTTGGGTGCTAAGGATAAGTCATGTTAAAATTCACCTCCTTTTCCCTATATAACTATATTGTTCATTAGGAAATTATCTATGTCTTCAATAACATTTGAAATAGAGAGATATCCACCACTAGAATCATCAAAAATAACAAGCATCATCCCTTTACATGCCTCTTTGTGCCATAACATAATTCCTTCAAAAAGAACCATAGGTGCATGCTCTAGGGTTATAAGATGCAAAAAACAATAAAAATGATACACTTATCCCACCTACTTCACTAAATGAGCCATCTTATGTGATCATCCTGTAAGTAATTTTAACCTTTAGATCTAAAACATTGAATAAATTCCTCAAAATGCAAGTTTAATTTCATGGGACAACATTTGGCTCCAACTTGGGGACATGTGTTGTTCTGAGGAGTGCATGAGAAGCTAATAATCTCATCATGTACATATGAAAGTGACCTCCATATTAGAAATTAAATCACACATACCAAAATTTTGGCTTTTACAAAGTAAAAAGACAAGCCATCAACCTACTTCTCAAGGGAGTTTATTCCACTCTACTCTACTAATCAAAGAGCTTATTATTTTCCTACCCTACTATAACATGCATAGATGAGGTTTCTAAATGAATTCATACTAGAAAAGTAGACATGTCAACACCTCAAGCATGTAATTACTCTTTCCTATGTTCTTAGTTATTGTGAAAAATATGGAAACATCAAAATTCCAGTGTTTGTAAGTTGGGATCTTTGTCACTGCTCAGTTGAATGTAAACTTGGGAGCCTGCAAATCAATAATCACATCAAATGGATGAAGCAGGGGACATTATTTGCTACATAATATGCCCATATGTGAATAGAGAGGGTTGTTATAACTATTGTGAAACTATACATTGTGTTTGTGAACTAGCTCTAGAAATTCTCCTCTACGACTACCTGTGAGTTCATGAAGTTGTTTGAATCCATGTTGGCGCACATCCACTTTGAGAGCTGTTAGAGTTTTGGGCACATGGAAGAAGTCATGTTTGTCCCACATGTTCACACTATATTTTCTCTCAAATCATGAAAGGAATGTTCTCATCCTTCTTTTCATACAAAGGATTAGCTTATCAAAAATACAAAATTTGATGATGCCTGGTCTTGTGTGCTTCAACATCCCAAGGATCACAAAATGTTGGTTTTCATCCATTTCCATTTCCATGTAGGATTTCTCCACTTGTATACTTTTTAGAAATTAAATACCACTATTGCAATCCTTTAAAAGACTTATATTGTGATACTATGTGAAGGTATTTGAAATTTTTAGGACTTTTTGTGTATGATTCCCAAAAGGTGGCTTTTTCGTCATTATGGTAAATCCTATTTTATTGCAATCATTCCTCAAGCCTTGGTTTGTGTTTACCTCTAAAATGTTCAAAACAAAATTTAAACCTTCATCATTTTTTCCTTCTAAAGCTACAATAACCATGTAAGACAAAGATCATTTTGCTGGTTCAATCGAGTTGGGAGCTTCCCTTTCGCTAATCCTGGTTTCATCTTGGATTATGTGAATAGAACTATCTATGAATGGTCCACATCAAATTGATGTACTCTTTAATTCTTTGTGTATATGGTCATATGAGTTTCCATAGGAAATATTTTTCCTTAACTCCATAGTGTCCCCTATAAAAAGTTTGACATCCTTATACTGGGAGCATGTTGATGCATGTTTACAAGCATATTATCCAATAATTTGATCAAATCAATTGCGGGGATATTTGGAGTGATGTTTTGGTTTGATAAAAGGAAACCCAGCATTTCACTTGTGCAAATGTCATGACCCTGGGTTGGTGAGGGGTTATGTTTTATTTTTCTAACCCATAGTGAAAATTTATGCCAAGAAAATGCTTTAGTTTTGGTTTCCTTTCAGCCATCAATTATGCTAAAGTGGGAAATCCCATGATGAACATGGATTTTCCACTCGTGAGCAGAGTTCAACACTAAAGTGCGAATAAACAATCTCTAACTATTTTTTTACTAAGCCAACCAAAATATTATATAACTTTACATGAAGAGAACTAACTCAACACATCTAGGAGAGAAATACTTACTATATCCTAATAACTATCAACAAATCACACCAACAGATATAGTTGGAGAAATGCTCTCAACTACTCCATGAGACTAGGAAACCAAAAATGATTCATCACACAAATCCACAATAATAATCTCATAATAAAAATACTAATGTGATATACACAAGCTTAATATACTTAGGTTAAGACTAAGTATGAGAGTTCCTATAATAAGTATTTTCCTCCAATGCTTTTGGGAGAGGAGAAAAATGGTGTTTCTATAGTCGATGTTGAACAAGTAGGATGTATATGTTGGCCTAGCTTCACAACAAGGTAGAAAGTGGTAGAACCCTAATGAAGATAGTGAGACAAAGACCTGCAATCGAAATTGTGGAAACCAAACTCTATCTCAATGATGTGGATCAACATGATTGAACCCAATTGAAATTTTCAAAGACAACTGAAACACCCTCATTAAACAAGCTACTAAAATGATATAACACCATATAAAGTGGTGTGATCTAAATGATGAAGTTGTTGAAGTAGAACAAAGTGGTTGCGAGTCTCCAAAAAACACTCCAACAAAAACCTGGCTTGAGGACATTGATTTCCTAAACAATTTCCAAAATAAGGCATATAAATTCCTAGAGTCATAGATACCAAAGCATGCTTGTAGAAAAACATAAACATAATGAAGCTGGAAAAATCAACACTCAAGGTAGTGTTACAAAGAATCTTAAGATGTTGGTGTTAAACACAATATATGAAAGACAATAGTGACCACAAATTTCAAGGGATTTTAATTATTTGAACAAAAATCAAATATAAACATGTAGCTAGCCATATCAAACTGTTTTAAATATAGGAAGAATCCATAAAAAAAAAATGCGGGAGACAATATTATTAATCATGTGTAATAATAACTAATAAGCCAAAAGAACCTCTAATAAATAAAATTACACCTTCACAATATGCTAGTGAAAGGTTGATTGTTTTAAAACAAACAATCAAATGTATATATCTTGGGTTTCTTCCACATGCAAACAAAAGTATGAAAGCCAAGGGTCGGGGAAATAGTTGATGTCGTGGCTTAAAGTAAGGTGTGTCATTGTTGAAAAGAGTTTGGCACAACCAAAGGTACAATCCTTAGTATGTGCTCACCACAATCCAATGCCTAACATGATCTCAAATGATGGATTGATGGATTTTATTGAGGATTATCTATAGAGGACAAACATTTTAATGGATGCTGATATCAACTATAATGCATGTAGACAACAACAACGTACATTGGCATAAATGCAACATGTATGAATTTTGTTGACATCCCCATAAAGACTGTGTCAAAGGATCCATCGGTTTATGATTTGATACCTAAATTAAGAAGAGTCACATCAATGAATATTTAAAGACCCACAGTTTTCCACCATGATGGGCATAACAAGTAAATGTATGTCATATTACTTCTATCTTCAACGACTATAGCTTTTGTTCTTAATGAATATTTTCTACTATTAAGAGTCATAACTAGTATGGAAAAACACGAGAGAGAACTCCAATCCTAAGTATGAACACTAAGAGGAGATACAATATATTCAAGGTTGGGAAGTCATAGTGATCGACTGATCAGAGTGTAGGGCATGGGTGAGGATGTGCAATTTGCAAAGGATCTTTACAAACTAGTCTGCAAGGACATGTCTGGTTACTCTACATAATGAAGGGTGATCTCTCAATTGAAAGTCTTCCATGAATTGTTGGAGTGATTTGCAATTGTATCCTCTTTTTGAAAACTCGAGGGAGTGTTGGCTTCCATCTGATTTTGCATGTCTGTCTTCCTCTACAACTGCATACTCCCACCAACGACACAGAACCCACCCTACATCCTCTCACCTTAGAGTCGAAAGTGTAATTAATGCTTAAAAGTTATTGTTAGAATTAATGCTTACATGCTTATTTTAGAGAGTTGGTTTGGGTGTGTTAGATCTTGTTAGTTATGAGAGATCTTCTCTAACTATCAAATCTTATTTATATGTGTGGTTAAGATATTCCTTTATAATTTAGTTGGATTATTAAAAGAAAACTTATATAAATATGTAATTCATTCAATAATAAAATATAAAAAACAAATATTGTGTACATAATGGCTGCTCTTCCAATTTCTAAGTGTGATTCTGTTTTTCTATACTAGATCCAATTTTTAGATCCTTCAGTCACATAATCTATAGAAAATAACCATTTCCATTGTATTGAGTCTGAGTGCACCTCTGAAATTGCATAGATGTGGCCATAAGGGTTGTATCAAGAATAAATGAGAGATAAGAGAACCACTCATGCAACACCAATTCAATTTAGGCTAAGCTTTGAATAAAAAAAACAAAATGGAAGGGTGATGAACCCAAATATAAGGTTGGATCAGAAATTCTTCGATACCTATGATGTGGGAAATCTCGTGATTAAGAGGGATTTTCCACTCATGAGTAGAGTTATATGCAAATAAATAATATTTGACTAATTTTTTTATTAATGTAAACAAAATATTATATATATTTACATGAAGATAACTAACTCAACAAATATAGGAGATAAATACTCACTAAATATAGGAGCAGAGTATGCAACTATATGCAACTTATGTGATGATATTGCAACCATTTTGTATGCAACTATGCAACATGCAACTTATGAAACTTCAACAACTTTATGGAACTTATGAAACTTTATGCAACTTTATGCAACTTTACGCAACTTATGCAACAATGCAACTTATGCAACTTATGCTACCTTGCAACTATATGCAACTATATGATGGATAGGTATGGCAATTTCAACTTTATGCAGCTAATTGCAACTATATGCAACTATGTTGGTACTATATTGCAACTTATGCAACTTATGCAACTATATGCACCTAAGAAGATTTAAATAGGACCTAAAAACCTTATGTTCTTTCCCTGACCATGGACAAGACCTAAGTTCCATACATGGACTATATTGCAACTTATGCAACTTTACAAAACTTTATTGCAACTTATGCGACTATATGCAACTATATGCAAATTATGCAACTATATTGCAACTTATGCAACTATATGCAACTAGGTGTGACAATTTCAACTTTATGCAACTATATGAGAATTTCAACCTTATGCAACTAAATGCAACTATATTCAACTGTGTTGGTAGAAAAAACGTATATTAGCACGATAACTTATCTTCTTTTTTTAACGAGTGTAGGTACCACCAAATAGGTATCTGTCGGATCTATCTTCCTTGAGTGATGATCAAGATATAGTAAGAGAGGTTTAAAGTGAGACATGTTCTACTAGATCTATCAGTTCTAGATCAACTAGGTTGGAAAAGGTAAGGAAAAGATTTTATACCCGCATGTAATTTTTTATTGCCAACGGAGGGTCGTTCAATTATGATGATGAGAGCATAGGTGACATTGAGTTTCCCTTGAGGTATAAACATCTAGTGCAATGATGGGCACCTAAGGAGCTACTTGAAGTGGACACAGATTTCTTCATCAGTGGGAGGATGTATCACATTGCTCCTTCGTCCCTACACGGATTGGGGTTATTTTCCATGGATGGCATAAAGGTTGGCTATGGAACTGTAACTGAATTGATGGAGTATGTCGGACCATTATACAAATACAATCATTGGTTGATGTTGGTCCGATATACACAAAGTATGTGGAGATACAGAGTTGCTGGAAATTATATACAACTACTACATAACAATCAAAATAAAGGGGCAACTATGTATATTGATGGAAGGCCAAAAGCTACTGGAAACATTGTGAGCTTTATAAATAGTACACTACCAGTGGAAACAACTAAGAAACCAAATTGCATATTTGAGGCATGCGAAGGAAATTGTATATTTGTATATGCAACAAAAACAATAGTTCCAGGTGAAGAGTTGTTGATCGATTACAACTTAAATCGAATAGATGGAGAGGGTGACCGTGGAAAGACACCCACTTCGCCTCAGCAGGTAAATGTTAAATACAGTAAAAAATTATGACTACAACAACTAAATTTCATTATCTTTTTTTTCTGTTATTATTGCAATATTTCATTTTCTTAATGTTATAGGTGAATT
The DNA here is from genome assembly GCA_032191745.1 of Picea mariana. Lineage (NCBI taxonomy): Eukaryota > Viridiplantae > Streptophyta > Pinopsida > Pinales > Pinaceae > Picea > Picea mariana. Next base: position 27,289 of record JASDQU010032418.1, on the reverse strand, counting down.
TCCTAACTTTTATTGATTGATTTATTGTGTCACATCTGTCCAAGGTGACCGTGGTAGAAAATCACCCGATACATCCCTCCAGGGTGACCGTGGCAAGGCACTCGCAGTGCCTTAGCAGGTAAATGTTAAATACAGTAAAAACTTATGACTACAACAACTAAATTTTAGAAATTTCATTATTTTGTTTTCTGTTATTACTGCAATATTTCATTTTCTTAATGTTGCAGGTGAATTTCATAACTTTTATTGATTGATTTATTGTGTCAACATCTGTCTAGGGTGACCGTGGTAGAAAATCACCCGCTACATCTCTCCAGGGTGACCGTGGAAAGGCACCCACTGTGCCTCAGCAGGTAAATGTTAAATACAATAACAACTTATGACTACAACAACTAAATT
>JASDQU010032418.1:16445-26840 GCA_032191745.1 Picea mariana | reverse complement strand
AATCAAATACATAACCCAACAGACTTATTACTGAAATGAGACAATTCATATCTATATTGTTGCTAGTGAATCTGAATATGTTGATGTGTGAATCAAGATTTCCCAGGGTGTCAATTGGTATGCATGCCTCTTGTTAGAATGTGCTCCATGAAAACCATTAATCCATGAATATGCTTTTATATAATTTGAATGATATCATATTCCCAAGGCTAGAACGAATTCTTTGGTGGCTTATAGATTGATCTCCAAACTCAAGTTAATACAATGCATAAAGGGGTCTATCTTACTACATTTATTGTTTATACCATTTCTCTTCATAAATTTCCTTAAGGAGTGAGGAATCTAAAACAACTTGGATGATGAGAAGATTCTTTATAGCCAAATCATCCTCACAAAATGACAACAACCTAATAAAAAAATGCTATGTCTCACCTCAACATGCAAAAATAAATTTCATTAAAGTTGAAGCTTAATTTGGATATAAAATTCTCCTTCATTTTGACATTAAGTTCATAAACTTGCTTTGCTTGTTATAAAAATCCCCAAAAATTGCAATATATCTGACAAGGCAAGAATTTGGTTGTCTGGAAAAGTTTGAGTTCTTCCACTACCTCCCTCTACTCTTGGGCTTCCTCTTCTATAATCCATTGGTTGTATATGACTGAGAATTTATTTTTGATTTGGGTGCTAAGGATAAGTCATGTTAAAATTCACCTCCTTTTCCTATATAACTATATTGTTCATTAGGAAATTATCTGTGTCTTCAATAACATTTGAAATAGAAAGATATCCACCACTAAAATCACCAAAAATAACAAGCATCATCCCTTTACATGCCTCTTTGTGCCATAACATAATTCCATCAATAAAGAACCATAGGTGCATGCTCTAGGGTTATAAGATGCAAAAAACAATAAAAATAATACACTTATACCACCTACTTCACTAAATGAACCACCTTATGTGATCATCCCATAAGTAATTTTAACCTTTAGATCTAAAACATTGAATAAATTCCTCAAACTGCAAGTTTAATTTCATGGGACAACATTTGGCTCCAACTTGGGGACATGTGTTGTTATAAGGAGTGCGTGAGAAGCTCATAATCTCATCATGTACATATGAAAGTGACCTCCATATTATAAATTAAATCACACATACCAAAATTTTGGCTTTTACAAAGTAAAAAGACAAGCCATCAACCTACTTCTCAAGGGAGTTTATTCCACTCTACTCTACTAATCAAAGAGCTTATTATTTTCCTACCCTACTATAACATGCATAGATGAGGTTTCTAAATGAATTCAGACTAGAAAAGTAGACATGTCAACACCTCAAGCATGTAATTACTCTTTCCTATGTGCTTAGTTATTGTGCAAAATATGGAAACATCAAAATTCTAGTGTTTGTAAGTTGGGATCGTTGTCACTGCTGAGTTGAATGTAAACTTGGGAGCCTATAAATCAATAATCACATCAAATGGATGAAGCAGGGGACATTCTTTGCTACATAATATGCCCATATGTGAATAGAGAGGGTTGTTATAACTATTGTGAAACTATACATTGTGTTTGTGAACTAGCTCTAGCAATTCTCCTCTACGACTACCTGTGAGTTCATGAAGTTGTTTGAATCCATGTTGGCACACATCCACTTTGAGATTTGTTAGAGTTTTTGGCACATGGAAGAATTCATGTTTGTCCCACATGTTCACACTATATTTTCTCTCAAATCATGCAAGGAATGTTCTCATCCTTCTTTTCATACAAAGGATTAGCTTATCAAAAATAAAAATTTTGATGATGCCTGGTCTTGTGTGCTTCAACATCCCAAGGATCACAAAATGTTGGTTTTCATCCATTTCCATTTCTAGCTATGATTTCTCCACTTGTATACTTTTTAGAAATTAAATACCACTATTGCAATCCTTTAAAAGACTTATATTGTGATACTATGTGAAGGTATTTGAAAATTTTAGGACCTTTTGTGTAGGATTCCCAAAAGGTGGCTTTTTCGTCACTATGGTAAATCCTATTTTATTGCAATCATTCCTCAAGCCTTGGTTTGTGTTTACCTCTAAAATGTTCAAAACAAAATTTGAACCTTCATCATCTTTTCCTTCTAAAGCTACAATAACCATGTAAGACAAAGATCATTTTGTTGGAACAATCGAGTTGGGAGCTTCCCTTTTGCTAATCCTGGTTTCATCTTGGATTATGTGAATAGAACCATCTGTGAATGGTCCATATCAAATTGATGTAATCTTTAATTCTTTGTGTATATGGTCATATGAGTTTCCATAGGAAATAATTTTCCTTAACTCCATAGTGTCCCCTATCAAAAGTTTGACATCCTTATGCTGGGAGCATGCTGATGCATGTTTACAAGCATATTATCCAATAATTTGATCAAATCAATTGCGGGGATCTTTGGAGTGATGTTTTGGTTTGATAAAAGGAAACCCATCATTTCACTTGCGCAAATGTCACGACCTTGGGTTGGTGAGGGGTTATGTTTTATTTTTCTAACCCATAGCGAAAATTTATGCCAAGAAAATGATTTAGTTTTGGTTTCCTTTCAGCCATCAATTATGATAAAGTGGGAAATCCCATGATGAACATGGATTTGCCACTCATGAGAAGATTTCAACACTAAAGTGCGGATAAACAATCTCTAACTATTTTTTTACTAAGCCAACCAAAATATTATATAACTTTACATGAAGAGAACTAACTCAACACATCTAGGAGAGAAATACTTACTATATCCTAATAACTATCAACAAATCACAACAACATATATAGTTGGAGAAATGCTCTCAACTACTCCATGAGACTAGGAAACCAAAAATGATTCGTCACACAAATCCACAATAATAATCTCATAATAAAAATACTAATGTGATATACATAAGCTTAATATACTTAGGTTAAGACTAAGTATGAGAGTTACTATAATTCCTCTCAACAACAAAAGTATTTTCCTCCAATGCTTTTGGGAGAGGAGAAAAGTGGTGTTTCTATAGTCGATGTTGAACAAGTAGGATGTATATGTTGGCCTAGATTCACAACAAGGTAGAAAGTGGTAGAACCCTAATGATGATAGTGAGACAAAGACCTGCAATCGAAATTGTGGAAACCAAACTTTATCTCGATGATGTGGATCAACATGATTGAACCCAATTGAAATTTTCAAAGCCAACTGAAACACCCCCATTAAACAAGATACTAAAATGCTATAACACCATATAAAGTGGTGTGATCCAAATGATGAAGTTGTTGAAGTAGAACAAAGTGGCTGCAAGTCTCCAAAAAATACTCCAACAAAAACTTGGCTTGAGGACATTGATTTCCTAAACAATTGCCAAAATAAGGCATATAAATTCCTAGAGTCATAGATACCAAAGCATGCTTGTGGAAAAGCATAAACATAATGAACCTGGAAAAATCAACACTCAAGGTAGTGTTACAAAGAATCTTAAGATGTTGGTGTTGAACACAATATATGAAAGACAATAGTGACCACAAATGTCAAGGGATTTTAATTATTTGAACAAAAATCAAATATAAACATGTAGCTAGCCATATCAAACTGTTTTAAATATAGGAAGAATCCATAAAAAAAAATGTGGGAGACAATATTATTAAACATGTGTAATAATAACTAATTAGCCAAAAGAACCTCTAATAAATAAAATTACACCTTCACAATAAGCTAGTGAAAGGTTGATTGTTTTAAAATAAACAATCAAATGTATATATCTTGGGTTTCTTCCACATGCAAACAAAAGTATGAAAGCCAAGGGTCAGGGAAATAGTTGATGTCATGGATTAAAGTAAGGTCTGTCATTGTTGAAAAGAGTTTGGCACAACCAAAGGTACAATCCTTAGTATATGCTCACCACAATCCAATGCCTAACATGATCTCAAATGATGGATTGATGGATTTTATTGAGGATTATCTATAGAGGACAAACATTTTAATGGATGTTGATGTCAACTATAATGCATGTAGACAACAACAATGTACATTGGCATAGATGCAACATGTATGAATTTTTTTGACATCCCCATAAAGACTGTGTCAAAGGATCCATCAGTTTATGATTTGATACCTAAATTAAGAAGAGTCACATCAATGAATATTTAAAGACCCACAATTTTCCACCATGATGGGCATAACAAGTAAATGTATGTCGTATTACTTCTATCTTCAATGACTATAGCTATTGTTCTCAATGAATATTTTCTACTATTAAGAGTCATAACTGGTATGGAAAAACACGAGAGAGAACTCCAATCCTAAGTATGAACACTAAGAGGAGATACAAGATATTCAAGGTTGGGAAGTCATAGTGATTGACTTATCTAAGTGTAGGGCATGGGTGAGGGATGTGCAATTTGCATAGGATCTTTACAAACTAGTCTGCAAGGACATGTTTGATTACTCTACACAGTGAAGGGTGATCGCTCAATTTAAAGTCTTCCATGAATTGTTGGAGTGATTTGCAATTGTATCCTCTTTTTGAAAACTCGAGGGAGTGTTGGCTTCCATCTGATGTTGCATGTTTGTCTTCCTCTACAACTTCATACTCCACCAATGACACAGAACCCACCCTACATCCTCTCACCTTAGCGTCGAAAGTGTAATTAATGCTTAAAAGTTTTGTTAGAATTAATGCTTACATGCTTATTTTAGAGAGTTGGTTTGGGTTTGTTAGATCTTGTTAGTTATGAGAGATCTTCTCTAACTATCAAATCTTATTTATATGTGTGGTTAAGATATTCCTTTATAATTTAGTTGGATTATTAAAAGAAAACTTATATAAATATGTAATTCATTCAATAATAAAATATAAAAAACAAATATTGTGTACATAATGGCTGCTCTTCCAATTTCTAAGTGTGATTCCATTTTTCTATAATAGATCCAATTTTTAGATCCTTCAGTCACATAATCTATAAAAAATAAGCATTTCCATTGTATTGAGTCTGAGTGCACCTCTGAAATTGCATAGATGTGGCCATAAGGGTTGTATCAAGAATAAATGAGAGATAAGAGAACCACTCATGCAACACCAATTCAAGTTAGGCTAAGCTTTGAATAAAAAAAACAAAATGGAAGGGTGATGAACCCAAATATAAGGTTGGATCAGAAATGCTTCGATACCTATGATGTGGGAAATCTCGTGATTAAGAGGGATTTTCCACTCATGAGTAGAGTTATATGCAAATAAATAATATTTGACTAATTTTTTTATTAATGTAAACAAAATCTTATATATATTTACATGAAGATAACCAACTCAACAAATATAGGAGATAAATACTCACTAAATATAGGAGCAGAGTATGCAACTATATGCAACTTATGAAATGATATTGCAATCATTTTGTATGCAACTATGAAACATGAAACTTATGCAACTTCAACAACTTTATGGAACTTATGCAACTTTACGCAACTTTATGCAAATTTACGCAACTTATGCAACAATGCAACTTATCTAACTTATGCTGCCTTGAAACTATATGCAACTATATGATGGATAGGTGTGGCAATTTCAACTTTATGCAACTAATTTCAACTATATTCAACTATGTTGGTACTATATTGCAACTTATGCAACTTATGCAACTATATGCACCTAAGAAGATTTAAATAGGACCTAAAAACCTTATGTTATTTCCCTGACCATGGACAAGACCTAAGTTCCATACATGGACTATATTGCAACTTATGCAACTTTACAAAACTTTATTGCAACTTATACGACTATATGCAACTATATTGCAACTTATGAAACTATATGCAACCAGGTGTGACAATTTCAACTTTATGCAACTATATGAAAATTTCAACCTTATGCAACTAAATGCAACTATATTCAATTGTGTTGGTACCAAAAAAATATATTGGCACAATAACTTATCTTCTTGCTTTAACGAGTGTAGGTACCACCAAATAGGTATCTGTCGGATCTATCTTCCTCGAGTGATGATAAAGATATAGTAAGAGAGGTTGAAAGTGAGACGTGTTGTACTAGATCTACGGGTTCTAGATCAACTAGGTTGGAAAAGTTAAGGAAAATATTTTGTACCCGCATGCAATTTTTTATTGCTAATGGAGGGTCGTGTAATTATGATGATGAGAGCATAGGTGACATTGAGTTTCCCTTGAGGTATAAACATCTAGTGCAATGATGGGCACCTAAGGAGCTACCTAAAGTGGACACATATTTCTTCATCGGTGGGAGGATGTATCACATTGCTCCTTCGTCCCTACATGGATTGGGGTTATTTTCCATGGATGGCATAAAGGTTGGCTATGGAACTGTAACTGAATTGATGGAGCATGTCAGACCATTATACAAATACAATCACTGGTTGATGTTGGTCTGATATACGCAAAGTATGCGGAAATACAGAGTTGCTGCAAATTATATTCAACTACTACATAACAATCAAAATAAAGGGGCAACTATGTATATTGATGGAAGGCCAAAAGCTACTGGAAACATTGCGAGCTTTATAAATAGTACACGACCAGTGGAAACAACTAAGAAACCAAATTGCATATTTGAGGCACGCGAAGGAAATTGTATATTTGTATGTGCAACAAAAACAATAGTTCCAGGTGAAGAGTTGTTGATCGATTACAACTTAAATCGAATATATGGAGAGGGTGATTGTGGAAAGACACCCACTTCGCCTCAGTAGGTAAATGTTAAATACAGTAAAAAATTATGACTACAACAACTAAATTTCATAAATTTCGTTAGCTTTTTTTCTGTTATTACTGCAATATTTCATTTTCTTAATGTTATAGGTGAATTTCCTAACTTTTATTGATTGATTTATTGTGTCAACATATGTCCAAGGTGACCGTGGTATAAAATCACCCGATACATCTCTCCAGGGTGACCATGGCAAGGCACCTGCAGTGCCTCAGCAGGTAAATGTTAAATACAATAAAAACTTATGACTACAACAACTAAATTTCAGAAATTTCATTATTTTGTTTTCTGTTATTACTGCAATATTTCATTTTCTTAATGTTACAGGTGAATTTCATAACTTTTATTGATTGATTTATTGTGTCAACATCTGTCTAGGGTGAACGTGGTAGAAAATCACCCGCTACATCTCTCCAGGGTGACCGTGGAAAGGCACCCACTTTGCCTCAGCAGGTAAATGTTAAATACAATAACAACTTATGACTACAACAACTAAATTTCTGAAATTTCATTATTTTTTTTCTGATATTACTCCAATATTTCATTTTTTAAATGTTACAGGTGAATTTCATAACTTTTGTTGATTGATTTATTGTGTCAACTTCTATCCAGGGTGACCATGTCTGAGTTTCACCTGCTACATCTCTCCAGGGTGACCATGGAAAGGCACCCGCAGTGCCTCACCAGGTAAATTTTAAATACAGTAACAACTTATGACTACAACAACTAAATTTCTGAAATTTCATTATTTGTTTTCTGATATTACTCCAATATTTAAATTTTTAAATGCTACAAGTGATTTTCATAACTTTTGTTGATTGATTTATTGTGTCAACTTCTGTCTAGGGTGACTGTGTCTGAGTTTCACCCGCTACATCTCTTCAGGGTGACCGTGGAAAGGCACCCACAGTGCCTCACCAGGTAAATGTTAAATACAGTAACAACTTATGACTACAACAACTAAATTTATGAAATTTTGTTATTGTTTTTCTGATATTACTACAATATTTCATTTTTTATTGTTCGAGGTGAATTTCATAACTTTTGTTGATTCATTTATTGTGTCAACATATGTCTAGGCTCCCACAGGGGATATTGATGGGGAAAAAATATTTTATTCGACAAACCCAATGACAACTGTAACAAAGGCCTTGAACAAGGCTAACATGGAATATCTAGGTTTGTTTAGCAAAAGACCCCTGACACGGGAGGACAGGGCAAGAATTGTAGAGCTACAAACTACAATAACTAGTTATGGGGTAAGTGGCATCTTTACATATTTTTATTAGCTATGAAAATTTCATATCTGTTTTTTAGTTTTATATGTTGTTTTATAATGAATTTTTTTTTGTTTGTAGCAGTTTTTAAACCCCGTGCATGGGGAACCTGTTGATCCTGCAACTGCTATAGGTAGCAGTGAGGGTCCAATGCAAACAAAAGGTTGACATATAAGCAAAGTGCAAGTGAGGCTTTTTGAGCCTCCTGAGGTTCCCCTCGAATCCATTGATGAGCGGGGTGATTTTGACCAGAATGACATGCCGGAGCATGATGAGCCGGAGCCTGGGACTCCACATGATGACTCCAAAGAGGAACATAGTGTAGGTGCACAAGATACTATTCTGCATGGAGAAGAATGAATTAAAAGCACTGGATCACTAGATGTCACCTTTCCGGTGGATGACGCATGTGTTCTGATAAATATTCAGAAGATTGTAGGTAATTGTCCCATTAATTGATTCATTTTTTTAATGAAATTGAAATGGACATTTTTTGAGATTATTAATTGATTAATGGATAACACGTTACTGCAGGAAACAATGTTTTCTATAGAAACTTACATGACAAAGCATTGGAGTTGTTTGGCCCCACCATTCGCACACGGTGGAATGGCCAAGATAGCATAAGGAAAGATGATTTAATAGATCACATGGTGAAATTGTTCGACAACACTTTCAACAAGAAAGTGGTTTCAAAGTTAGCCGGAGAGAATTTAAAATACACCAGGGCCCAGTATAGGGATAAATTACAAATAGACCTAAAGCACGAGCGCCCTCCCATGGTTTCCGAGAAAGAGTGGAAGGCGCTAATAGAGGATGCAAAGGAGAACTTGTTTAAAAGCCAAGGACGACAACCACAAGTTGGTCAATCAAGGTACAACACATGTCATATTATCAGTGAAATATGAGCATTTAAGTTTTTCTTTCATGTTTTAAGTAACAATTCTGATATCTAATTTTTTTCAAAAATTCCATATGTAGGCTACCAGACACATCCAAAGCAACAAAGGCTAGAGTGGAAAAACACGTCCAACATAAATTAGGCCAAGGTGGCTACGGGAAACTCAAAGCGCGAATAGTAATATTTAAATGATTAACTGTGGTTAATATTTATTTAATAGTAGTGAACAAATATATGTTTTTGTTATTGGTATTTTTAATGGTGTTATGCATTGTCGTTAAATANTTAAAAGTTTCATTGAATATAGAAAAAGCTTGGGCCAGACTCCTATCTCCCCAACCACGCAGGTAAATCAAATGAATAAGGAAACCGTAGTAGCATGCTTGTAAAGTCTTTTCATATTTTATTTTATCACTCTTAAATAAGTATTTATGTTTGTTTTCAAGCAACAGTGCTACCGCAGTAGTGAATCAAGCAGTATTCAACAAACACCACGTCATACAAGGGTCCACATCTCCAGTGATAGTGTAGAGAAGAGAACCCATTCCGGTATGTATGCTTCAGAATTAGAAATATTTACTGTGATTGTAGATATTTATTTCTTGACTTTATACTTATATATTATATTCTCAAAATTGAAGAGCATGTAGCTCAGGAGGGTGAAATGTGAGAGCAACCAAGTGGATAGGAAATTAACGCACCAATTGTCCCAACGACAGAGTCAGGTAAAGAGAAATACTGTAATGTTAATCAAAACAATGAATTAGTTATTTCAATTATATTTCAACATATCGATAAGATCATTTTCGTTGTTCCAATTCACATCCTTGAATAGATGCCAACTAACCCTTCTAAGCGACGTACCAGAAGTATGGTACCTGAGTGCACACAAACAATAGAAGGACAGGGCACAAGAAATACAATGTCCTTGGATGATGATGATATCCCAATTGTCAACTTTATGAATGTAAAAAAACGTAAATCAAAGAAAAATTAGATGTATAATTTCATGAACTTTTTTTGGATCTTTATTGATGTTTATATGTTCATGACCTTGACTATCCTAGTTATGCATTAATGTATATATTTTTTCTATATAGAGAAAAACATTTGTTGGGTATGGGAAATTGAGAGCAATGTGAGGGGGGGGAGGGGCCATATGAGCTTCCACCTTCACATGGTTGGCCCTGTTTAGTAGGGAATAATCTATTCTCGAAACAAAGAGAATATCAGTAATGTATGCGACAACTTAATTTTTTTCTAGAGTATTTTACATAACTAAATGCATGCTTATTTTCTTATTATAAATTATTTACTCATATAAAAAATTTGTCTTTTATGATTCATGCAGGTCTTGGTGATCAAAATGCATCTCTTTGACATCTCTTATCAAGTTGTATGGGCTAATGGATCTAGCGAAAGAACAATGAAAAGGTAAGGGTTTTGACGTGATTTTAAAACTAGGCTTTATATTAGTAAAA
>JASDQU010032417.1:854-12907 GCA_032191745.1 Picea mariana | reverse complement strand
TACCCTGGACCATGTCCAGGGGCCCTAGACATATCTAGGGGCTTTTATCTGCTTGGTCCCATACCAAGAAACCCTATGCCCCAGGCATGGGTACCCTGGACCATGTCCAAGGGCCCTAGACATATCTAGGGGCTTTTATCTGCTTGGTCCGAGACCAAGAACCCCAGTCATATACTGGGGGCCCTAACAAGGGTCTTTTTGTCATGGCACTGACTGTTTTGGTCCCAGACCAAGTACCCCAGGAGTACACTGGGGGCCCAAGATCTCGTCTAGGGTCTTAGCCATCCTCCAGGAGAATGGCTCTCGCAGCTGCTATAAATTTAACACTCCCTCTCAGCAAGAGAGGCATTCTCAGCTACATCCAGCTTGTCATAAAAGTATACAAACTTTGAAAGTGGCTTGATGAAAAGTATCTGCTATCTGTTCTGTTGTTTGAAGCACTAAAAGCTGAGGACGTTCTTCTGAACTATGTACCGGACATAGTAATATCTCATCACAATGTGTTTCGAAAACACTGGGTTCTCAATGAGCTTTACACTGTTCTGATTTGACACAGTGAATGACTGTGGGTTCAAGCTCTGAACTGAACAAGTATGAGAGAAGCTCCCTGAGCCATACTACTTCTCTGCTTGCAGCGCTAGCAGCAATGTATTCAGCTTCTGCAGTGCTTTGGGCTACGGAGCCCTCTTTCCTGCTGGACCAGGAAATCATTGCTGAACCCAACTTGAAGTAATAACCTGAAGTACTTTTCTGATCCACTGTACTGCCCATCCAATCTAGATTTGTGAAACCATGGAGTCATATACCTCTACTTGAGGAGTATCTGAGGTCGTATCTTAGAATGTGTTTCATAGTAACTGTATGTAAATGTTTCGGTTCACATATGAACTGACTGAGAACATTTACCGTATAACAGATGTCTGTTCTCGTATGTACGAGATAAATTAATGATCTGTCGATGTAAGGTGGGAACTTTTGAATCTGAACTTGTGGCCTGATCTCATAGATTCTTTAGATTAGAGATCATTTGTGTGCTCATGGATCTTCAGTCTATCATGACAAATCTGCGAAGCACATCAACTACATATTTATCCTTTGAGAGAAATATCTCTCCTGATTTCTGCCAAAAACCTCAAACTCAGTAATGTGAAAGATCCAAGTCTTTCATTTCAATTTTTCAGAAGAGCTCACTCTTAGTCTGAGCTATAAAAATATTTCTTTCCTGTAAGAAACAGATGAAGATTTTGAAAAATCTTCACATAAGGATGATCTCAAGATTTTGTCATACTGAGCTCCCAGAGTTATAGTCTATGAGGTTCTTTTCATGGATAGCTTCTTGTTTTACTTCACAGTTAAAAAAAAACTTAACATTTGTCAGATGAAGTATCCAAAACAAGAAAGTGACAATAAGATCCTGATGAAGATAAGGATCTTGTCTTAGGTCATGAGTCACAAGTATATCCTCCATATAGGATTTATTTTATAAGACTATGGAGATTACCACTATTTTATTACGAGTTCTTATAGACCATACATCATTCTTTTTTGTCACAACAACCTTCCTTATTTCAATTTAGGAAGTTTCTGAATCAATCAAGATTCACTTCATCTAGAGGACCAGAATACACATCTGGTTTCTGCTTCCTGTGCCAGTGCCTTTAGATGCTGGAGGCTTTTCTGCTTTCTTTAGTATTTCTTGGCATCAGGCTGATTTCCTTTCAAGGGACTGATAGAATCCTTGGATTCTATTAAGCTTCTAATTCTATTGTCAGACAAGGACTAACCCATATTCAGGGACTGCTCCCTCTGAGTCCAAGAAATCTGCCTTTCTGTCAATTTGCTCCCTCTGTCAATTTTCTCCCTCTGAACATTTGCTCCCTCTGAGCATTTGCTCCCTCTAAACCCATACAGACATTTGACTCTGATTAGGTGTCATAACTTTTCAAGATGTTCTTGGTGCCAATACGGGATTCAAAAAAATGAAAAGCTGACTCAGACTTCTAAGTTCCTGTGCCAAGGATAATGACTCAAATACAAAAATGATATCAGTAGGGTTTCCTCAAAACAAAAATTATCCCATCTACCAAAAAGATAATGATGGAAATAGCCCAAGGTTATATGTTGTCTTTCATAAAAGATCAACTGACCAAAATAAAAATAAAAATTTAACCTTTATCAAAAATAAGTAGGTGCTGGTATCATAGCTTCCTTGTTTATAAAAATATGATATTCTGACAGTATTCAGTTTAGACATGGGTCCACAGAGATGACAACATTGTAACCTCATCTTGATGTCATTTGTGTCCATGAAACTTGCTTAGGTATGGGATATGCATGAACTTTGTATCATGCTATCGTCTCAAGTTAACCAGGACTTTTGCAGAGTTAGTTCAAGTAACTTTAGTGTCCTTAAGAGAATACCTTACTGTCATAAGCAAACAAAATGTCAAAGACTGCAATGTCAAGAGTCATCCCATTCAAAGCTAAACATCAAAGTCATATATGAGATTCTACACTCAAAGTATTGAGGTCAAATTTTAAAACTTGTTTACCTTTTGTAATATGAAACATGAGTATGCATAAGGTGCCGTCAAATCCACAGTTTAGGATTCCCATTACTAGCAATTCAGTTAAGACCATGTAATATATCAACAACTGAGTACTCAAACTTTACAAAGTTATTACCTATCATCTTAAATGATGATTTTTTTCAGGCAATTTGCATCAGTCCTTTTTCTAAATCCTACCTTCTCTCAACTGAGTTTGACATTTAATTTACAGTCAAACAGCATAAAAGCGAAGTCTTGGTGATCAAGGGTAAACTAGTGAATTCACTAAGAGTTCCTTTCAGAGGTGAAGGATCCTGACCTTTAGAAATTTCTTGACAAGGAAGCTTCCCAAACTTGCATTAGACACTCCATAAAAGATCAAGTAGGCAATTAAATTATATTTCACATGAGTGCTAGCAAGATCATTCACTGCCCCCTTTTATTTATATCAATCAGTTCGTAAAATATAAGGGATAACTTCTTGTCAATAGGCTTGATCAAAGTGATAGAAGGAACAAGCAGGTTACAGTGATAAACCTTAGTATTCATTAGAGAGACAATCTACTATTGTGACAACGTTTTATCTCAGGTGTGCACTTTCCAACCTTTAGAACCAGAATAGAAAGTGCTTGACTATTTCAGACAAACCCACAGTCATTCAAACCTTTGATCAGATCTCACTTGCTAAAAGATGCAGAGGTAATAGCCTTTAAAGAGACAAACTAGTATTATGACAAAGTTGTAGTAGCCTTTATGACACTCTAGTATTCAGAGGTACTAGCCTTTAGAAAGCATCCTAAATTCAAGAACAATTTCATTTTGTCCAAACTGTTCTTATCATGACAATTTTCTAACAGTTAGAAAATAGAATAGGTTCCTTTCCAGAGCATAAATAATCAATAACAGTTTCCTTTTAGAAAAGGTATTAGGACTGCTGAAGATATTTACTTACCTTGAGCTTAACCAAAAATTAAAACCTTCACAATTCTACACAGGAAAATCATTCTTTACTTTTGATCTGCAAAACAAATTCCCAGAGTAGGATCTATGTGGGATCAAGACTTCTTCTTGAGCCCCTTTCATGTCCATAGCTCTGAAACCATGTTAGATTTAGGGTAAAAATGCAGAACAATAGTCTCTTTTAATTTTCAAAGATTAAAAACAAATAGATCTGTTACTCAATCAGAGATAGGACACATTGAAAGTAGATCTATGAAGGGCATCAATACACTTATACAAGGAACTCTGTTCTAATATGAATCCAAACTCAGATCTAATGATACAGTATTCTGTTCTAATGTAACATTAACTAGATCTGAGATATACAATAGATCTATATGCCCAAACACAGATATCAGATCTAATAAGTCTGCCTAATCATTTCACAACATAAATATCTTTAGATCTAGACAATACATGCTAGATTAAACAATTCTGAAGTAGCATCAAATCCAGATGAGTAAGGGACATACCTGATACGGCAACCTTACCTTTGAAGTTAGAACAATCACCACAATAGGTATAGGTCCAGTTTAATATGCTAAGACAAAGGTTCAGTTCAAAGATCAATAGAGGATCTTAATGCTAAAGAATGAAAGAACTTTCTTTCCACCATACTCAAGGCCACAGGGATAGAAACACAAACCCAACCAAGGTAAATAATTTCCCAAACACAGTAAACCCTTACTCAAGAGGCTGAAGACTGGACAGTGTGTAAACCCTTGTCTTGGCAGTGAACAGATTGAACTGTTAGGTAGTTTCAGCAACCACCAAATTACCCTAGCAAGAGGGCTGCACACTAGGTGAACTCTTTACACAGCAAAAAGAGAAGAGGGTGACAGAAACCCTTTAGATCTGTTCAGAGGACAAGGCCGTGAAATCAAGGTATTGTACTCAATGGAAGGCACACTGCTCACATACAATCCAATACCCCAACCAGCATATTCAAAGAACACTGCTCCTTCAAATGCATCAATCACAAGAAGGGCCACACCTATACCTACAACCATTTACTCCAAGAAACAGTCAAGGAGGACGGTGCTGAGGGTTAACCCCTAGACAACCAGCATCTTGAAAACCCCACAGCAGTCAGAATAATCTACAGCAGAAGGAGGAGGTAACATGGAGGACAGATCCAACAAGTTGAGGAAAGGCCGCGGCTATCCCTACAACACCAAAAGGCCGCAGCTATAGCAGAGCAAAAGGAGGCCGCTCCCACACAAGAACACTAAGAGGCCACAGGCTGAGAACAAGAGACCACAACGCTAGCACAAGAGCATAATAGAATGAATAGAAGGTGAGGGGTGGGGTTTCTTATATAGTGTTTAGGATTAGGGTAAGGGTAGTTTAAGTTAACTTAAATGTCACATGTTTAAATTTGGAATTTAAACATGTGACAATATTAATATTTAACTTTAAAACATTACCCCTTAATAAAACAACAAGAACCCCAAACCAATCAAACAAGGGCAAAGGAGGGTTTGCAAGGTGGTATTACTCATTCCTTCAAATCACATGGTGAACCTATTACTTTATCATCACTGCATATGGGACTTATCCCTCTTGTGGTTATGTCCTTCTTCAAGGAGGGTCATGTACCATCAAGTACTTGATAGAGAATCAAGTATCCCCAAGACTTTTCCTGGGGTCTTATCCACCAAGGTCAGAGACCAAGGATCAACCCATGCCCCAGGCATGGGTACCCTGGACCAAGTCCAGGGGCCCTAGACACATCTAGGGGCTTTAACTCTTTGGTCCCAGACCAAGAAACCCTATGCCCTAGGCATGGGTACCCTGGACCATGTCCAGGGGCCCTAGACATATCTAGGGGCTTTAACTGCTTGGTCCCAAACCAAGAAACCCTATGCCCCAGGCATGGGTACCCTGGACCATGTCCAGGGGCCCTAGACATATCTAGGGGCTTTTATCTGCTTGGTCCCAGACCAAGAAACCCTATGCCCCAGGCATGGGTACCCTGGACCATGTCCAGGGGCCCTAGACATATCTAGGGGCTTTTATCTGCTTGGTCCCAGACCAAGAACCCCAGTCATATACTGGGGGCCCTAACAAGGGTCTTTTTGTCATGGCACCGACTGTTTTGGTCCCAGACCAAGTACCCCAGGAGTGCACTGGGGGCCCAAGATCTCGTTTAGGGTCTTAGCCATCCTCTAGGAGAATGGCTCTCACAGCTGCTATAAATTTAACACTCTTCTATGGTGGAATTAGCCTCAACGTCCAATTTTTAGGGGTTGAAACACTTCAAGAAGGAGGGCCATACCAAATTTTCTGGAACCCTGGGAAGGCCGTATGGTTTTGAAAAAGTGAAGGGTTTGCTAATAAGGGATGAGACTTGGTGGATGCTTGTGCAATGGGTTCTTTCATGACCTATGCTCTGAAACCATGTTGAGTTTTCATAACATTAGGTTAAGCATGAAGTTCATTCCATTTTAACAATTTACCATAACCATAAATGCTGCAGCAACCAAGATCACATGAAGAAGCACCATGCACAAGAACACAAGATATATCCTGGGAAACCCTTCTCAAACAAGGGAGAAAAAACCTAGGCAAATCCTTTGCTATAATCTTAAAGAGAAAGACCTTTACCACCAAGAATATCCTAGCACACAAGAGGGTGCACAAAATCCTAGAAACCCTAGCGCCCAAGAGAGGTGCGCAACTTTGACAAAAAATTGTACTTGCTGAAATTTCCAAAACTTACAAGTGAGTGTGTGTCTACAAATGAAAGATTTCATCTTACTTATATTAGACTTGTCCTACCAACTAAAGTGTCTAATGGAACAATAGGGCTGACCTCACTTAGTTATATTATTTATTTATTATTATAATAATTAACATTAATATTACTATTAATTATCTTTTACAGTTTATCTTTAGACACAATAAGATAGGGCCGACCTGTACCCTTTACACAATAACTAGGGTTACAGGTAGGTCTGACTCTTGAACAACATATAACAAAGGATCTGATACACCCACTAGTGCTCATCCACTAGGGGCACATCCATAGGGATGTCATGGACCTAATTCACTGCATCACAGAGATGAACCAGGTCTTCACACATGTGCCCATGCTCGTCCACATGCACGTATGCTCGACAGATCCACTGTCACCAACATAAGGATCATCTGGAGTCTTCTCATCAACTCTGCTGCTGCTTAGAGGAGGGAATCACATCATCTTCATTTCTATTCACATGATGATATGCCCAATGCTTTTTAGGGATTTCCCAAGTTCACCTTGTGCTCAGCCACAAGCACGTCCTAACTCAATAGATCGCCCTTACATCGGATAATCATCTGGAGTTCTTCTCTCTCATGTCATGGAGGAGGCCATATACATTCCTATCCCCTGTCCTAGGTTGGAACCACAAACCCTTTATTAGGGGTTTTCTTTGAGGTTTGTAAGCTGAGAGTAAGACTTCACATGTCTGCTATATTCCACATCTCACAGGTTTGTAAGTTGGATGATGTCTCCTATAGATGCATTCATCAAAAACTATGTTGAGAACAACAGACCTAGCCTAGTGGACCATCCCATATTAAAAGAGTATAAATATGTATTCCCAGAAGAGGTGCGAGGTCTAACTCTAAGAAGGGGCATTGACTTTTCAATAGAACTTGTACCAGGAGTGGTGCCAATGTCTAGAACACCCTATAGAATGAGTACACTAGAGCTAATTGAGCTCAAACTACAAGTGAAGGAGATGTGGGACACAGGCTACATTCAGCCTAGTGTGTCTGCATGGGGAGCACAAACCTTGTTTGTGAAAAATAAGGATGGCACATTCAGATTGTGCATAGATTATAAACAACTTAATAAGGTGACCATCAAGAATAAGTATCCCTTACCAAGGATCGATGACTTGCTCTACCAATTAAGGGGTGCTACAATATTCTCCAAGGTTGAGTTAAGATATGGATACCATCAAGTTTGAATTAAGGATGAAGACATCCACAAAACAACCTTTAGAACAAGGCATGGTCACTATGAATTTGTGGTGGTGCCATTCGAGCTAACCAATGCACCAACCACATTTATGTGCTTAATGAATAATGTACTCAGTAAATTCTTGGAAATATTTTTATTGGTTTTCATTGATGATATCCTAATCTATTCTAAGAATAAGGAGGAGCATGAAGAACATCTCAAGTTAGTGCTTCAACTACTAAGAGAACATCAACTCTATGCTAAGTTTAGTAAGTGTGACTTTTTCGAGAAAAAAGTCCATTACTTAGGCCATGTTATTTCTTAAAAATGGGTGGAAGTTGATCCTGACAAGATCAAAGCCATTATGGATTGGCCTACCCCAAAGGATGTATCTGATATCAGATCCTTTATGGGCCTAGTAGGGTACTATATGAGGTTCATAAAAGGATTTTCCAGGATTGGTTGCCTAATCACCTCCCTTCAGAAAAAGGGGGTTCAATTCATTTGGACACCAGAATGTGAAGAAATATTTTAAGAACTCAAATACCTTCTAACCCATGCACCTGTGCTGAAGATTGCAGACCCAAACAAGGACTTCCTTGTGTGTACAGATGTCTGCAAGGAAGGGCTCAGAGGAGTCCTTATGCAACAAGGACATGTGATTTGCTATGAATCTAGAAAATTGAATGAACATGAAGTTAATTATGTGACCCATGATATGGAATTGGCTGCCATAGTGCATGCTTTAAAAATGTGGAAGCATTACCTCCTGGGTAGAATATTTGTGCTTATGACAGACCATTGTGGGCTGAGGTACATGTTTTATCAACCAAAGCTTAATGCTAGACAAGCTTGATGGATGGCTCTCCTTAGTGAGTTTGATTTTGAAATCAAACACATCAAAGGAAAAGAAAATAGGGTGGCCAATGCCCTTAGCAAAAGTGTGAAAGTGATTCACCTTGCAGTTGTAAGCACCTGTGAAATGTATGTCAGGGAGAGAGACAAGAGTGCACAAGAAACATATGCATTTTTCTAGACTGTGAAATCGTACTTAGAACAAGAGTCCACATGGGTGAAGTATGAAGGACATAAATTGTTGAATGATGGCCTGATAACTTACAAAGGTAGGTTGTATATCCTGAATTAACAAGGTAGGTTGTGTTAACAAGGTCCACTGATCGAGGCCCTTCGTAACTTCGCGAGTTCGACACTCCGGGGATATTGCATGATGGAGCAGGAAATATCTTTGAATCCCAAAGTCTCGAAGCCCCTTTCCAACCGTAGGATTTTGACGAGTGATGTGGATCGTTGATTCCCTCTGTTGTTCGACGATCCGGGAATTCAATGTTCGAGAGGAACGTCATGCAATACCGTTGGAACTCCCAAAGTCTGGGAGTTATGAAGTCCCAAAACCTTCGCTAAGCAGAACTTTTAGCTCCCGGTTTTCAACCGAGGTCACGAGGAGGACTCTGCTAGCTGGTTTAGGCACGTAGTGTGAGATGTAAATTTTGGGTGAGCAGAAGAYGAGGGTTTTTGCTTAGTAAGGGACCGTAAATGAACCAAGAGAAAGCGAAACTTCGACGCCCCATCCCTTAGATATTCCTTTAAGGGTTGGGTGYGTTACAAACCACATCTTAACTCCTTAAAACTAGATCTTTGGGGTATTGTCCAAATCATGTTTAAGAATCACGATCTTAATAATATATATGTTAAGAGGTAATTTGGTCAAAAAGATATATTTTAATATCAAAATTTCATTTTCTAGGYAGAGAAGATAGGAAATTCCAAACTTGGGTGGTACCAAATTAATGCAAAGCTAGATAAAGTTTTAATAGATTTTTTATATAAATTTTTATTTTTTTAATTTAATAATACTTTTCAAAATCATATAAAATTTCATATCAATATTTAATTAAGTAAAAATAAAATTTTAAAAGTGTGAATTTTCTAAGATTAAATTGTGTGAGAGTTTTCAAAATGTTTCACATTTAAGTGGACACTCCACCCATCATGCTATAAGAATGATGGAAAAGAGGGGATAAGATTAAATAGGAAATGAATAATGATAACCATTAAACAAAATTATTAAAATAATAAAAAAATAACTAAATAGCGGTTAAGATCAACGGTCGTGGAAAAAATATATTTTATTTTAAAAAAACTTAAATTAATAAAAAAAAATTGACTTCTTTATAGAACATAATAATAATATAATTTTAAGGCCACGACCAAGCTAGACATCAAATTGGTATATGAGACCCCGTGTTTATGAGACAAGAGACCCAAGGATTTGATTGCTAAAGTTTAGGGAGGTATACATACCCTACCCCACTCTGGATTTGAACTTGTGACCTCTTAAGAGGAAACACGTGTTCATAACTATTAGGCCCACTCATGCTCATAAAGTAAGATATGTTTGACTAACAAGATGAAAGTAGGATACTTTTGACTAATAAAATGACAATATCATGTCCCTATTAACAAGTATAGTAATGAAAAGTTTATTGTACTATCAAATTCATAATTACTTTTTAATTAGGTTTAATTAAGATGGTTGGGAGGTGTTAGTCCCTAAAGTTGCACTTGACTATGAGAGAGCAAGCTAGGGCATCAACAAGTTATTGCAATGATTTTATGAATAAGATTTATAATGAGTTTTTTGAAATGGTTTGAAGGTTGGGTCAAGTGCAATGCAAAGCATCAATCTCAAATAGGTAAGAACAAATCACATTTCAGAGACTTAGTAAATGGTAGTCAATCAATAATCAGATGGCAAAAGTAATATGAAAGATAAATAAGTATGTAAGCTTCCAATTTGTCTACTTACATATGAAACTCTTGATCTCAAATATCATTTAAGAAGCAAGAGAAAAATACTAGAGAAAACAAATCTGATTATGAACAAGCAAACAGTAAAGCCTTCACTGGCTTACTCACAACCAAGATACATTGTATGCTTAGCAACAAATTAACATGCATTCAAGTAAGAAAAAGATAGAAACATAGACACTGATAGAAATCTAACCATAGATAACCTTTTCCATTTAGTATCAAAATGAAATAGTTCTTTGTATTACAATATTTGCTAAAAAATGGTCAATGGTTCCCAACCAAATCAACCCCCTTAATATGTGATCTCCAAGTCAAGTCGAATTGATGAGGTGGCTCATCAACTGATGTCTATGAGTTATTTTAGGAAAATAAATCTGACATGGTCCAAATATCTCTTGGTATCTCCAAAAACCTGATATATGTATAAAAAATGAAAAAGGTTTTTGTGAATGGGCCCATTCCCAACAAAAACTCTTTTGGTTTCCAAAAATTCACCTCCAACTTCTTTGAAACTGCGCCCAAAGTTAGTGACTAAAACAAGAAATCATTTATTGTTTAAATCTGAAAAAATGGGCTATAAAGATTCATTCCAATATTCCAAACCATGATACTTGTATAAAAACCGAGAGAGGTTTTTTGAACCCCGTTACAAACAAAAACTTCTTTTGGTTTCAAACAATTCATTTCCATAGTTTCATAAACTTCACTTGAAGATAAATACTGAAACAGGGAAAACACAAAGTAGTGCATGTATTGATTTCTGTCTTTTTTTTTTTTTACACTTTTTAGAGTTTTCCTTAGGTAAACTTATTTAGATCAATGGATAAATTTGTATTTCTTTCTCTAAATTAATATCTTTGTCCTTTTGAAGATGATCCTCCAACAGTTTCCTCTTTGCAACATTCTTTGAAATCTGTATTTCCTACATGTCTAGCAGCGCATCTGTTTCTAAGATATAGATGGGTTCTTGTTTTGTTTAAATTACAAACTTTGTTTTTTCTGGCACTATCAATTGTTTATTTGATTTTTTTGCAGGTTCAACATGATTTTCTGCTTGGTTTCAAACTTGACTTCTTTTAGCTGCTCTACTCTGTGTTTAGCCATCCTTCTCGTTTAGATTCTATCAAAATTCTCAGATTCATGCCTTGAAACAAGGGAATCAATTCTTTGCTGCCACCGACGTTTCCTTTTGCAAGCCCTAGTCTTTTTTCCACCACCTTTCTCCATACAGAAACTGTCTACAAGCAACTCCAATTGAATATTCTGTGATGTGGATCGACACATTACCCACCACTCTCTCAAATCCATCAAAATTCTTTGTATAAAAACATAGAAATCTCCTCGTGGTATCCTTGGAATGTACAACAAAACTCAAACCAAACTTTTGCATGATTTCAGGGAAAGCCTGTAGCAATCTTACTCTTTTTGGTTCCAATTTGCTAACTTGGCCGCCTTTCTTTGGTACCATTACTTTGTTTCGCGATCTCTGTGCAAGGGTTTGCACTGAAAAAGGTTTTGAAGAAATGGCAGTTGACCAGCAGAATATATTGTTAACTAATATATTGTTATAATGGTTTCAAGCTTTAAGCTTTGTTGTTGACGAGCACAATCCTAAAGCATAATCTCAAATATTAAATGCTACTAAAGCGCTTGTAAGCGCAAAACGACGTGATACGTACCCCTCCCCTAGGTCTGTCTCGGTCAATTATGACTATTCTTAG
>JASDQU010032415.1:30327-44003 GCA_032191745.1 Picea mariana | reverse complement strand
GTTTATCCTCTTTCTATTCAATAGACTTCCTTATTAGTACTTTTGATTTACATTCCAACGATTTTATGATGTGTTTAACTAATAAATTTTTAAAAAACTTTATTCAATTTATTATAACCTTTTATTCAATATACCATATGTCACTTTAATAATTTCTTACTCATGAAAGAGTGACAGGATAATCACCATATCACTATGTATAGTCTCATTTTCATTTTGTAATGAATTTAGATTATCAAAAGTTAAGAATATGTTACGATAATATTTGACTAGGTAATATTTGATAGCGTTGATAAATTTCTTTCATAAAAGTCTAAAAGAAGACATGGGATCTAATTCAATCATATTTTGGAGTGTTATGAATACAGTTAGTATGACAAATAACTTTTATTTATAAATTTATTTAAGGAAGGTTTTGAAGACTTCAATTTACACTTTTGATATTGTTAATAGTTGCTAACACCTAGCTTTTTCTAATTCTACTAACATCATCACTTCTCGATTCAAGGGTCAATTTCAGGGTTTTGTTCACAATGTCAAGGGTGCGATTTCAAACAAATTACAATTTTAACTACCTCCCCAAAATATGGTGTTGTCAGTAGCACCACTTTTTAATTTGGGGGTTGATTTTGGTGTTTTCTACCCAAAAATATGATATTTTTGGGTTAGAGTTCTCGTTTTGAGGTCACAATTCTCGTTAAGTTGGTTACTTTGTTCTTGGCCTTTTCCCAAAAGAATATGTTGCCTTGTGATCTTTTTTTTTTGGTAAATAAAAAGATTATATTACCTCATAATGCCATCACAATAATGCATATATGGACAAAGACTAAAGACCAACCACCTGTTCCGCCAAACATATGGAAACCAGAACAGGGGGTTGCGAGACTTGATGTCCGGACAAAAGCAAAAAAAAACTGCCACCTGTTCTGCCAAACATATGGAAACTAGAACAAGCACCTGAGAATCTTGAGGTTTGAACAGTGTGAGTGATCCATGCCTCCATGAACAAAGAAGCCAAAATTCCTGCAATGATTTTGACAATTACAATGCATAATAACATAAAAGAAACACAATAGAATTAGTGAGTGGATGAACATGGATTTCCTTTGTCGCCATGATCGCGCCCGGTCGGAGCGAAGATGAACGGTTGTGCACAGGTCAGACATCTTCTTTGGACTGGCGCACTTGAGAGAGCATCAAATAGCAAGTCTAGGCAGTTGTTGAGCACAGTGTGCATGTGAAGCTGCTCTTGCATATCCCAACGCATATTGAAAATGAGGGCCAAGTGATCTGGTGAGAGGCGACAGGTGGAGCTCAGTCCCTGTTTCAGAGCAGTGGAAGGAGGAGGGTGGCCTTCAGGAGGGAGATTCTCTTCATGACGCACCTCCAGTGGGACTTCTTCTTCAATTATGGAGGTGTCCAATTCCAAAGCAGTGACAACACCAAGGGTGGAGCAACCAATAAGGTGAGGCGGGTCTTGCGGGTCGGGAACCATGTACAGAAGGGAAGTTGGTGGAATTTGAACTGGGACTGTTGGTATATCTTCTTCCACAATAGCCATGGGAGGTTCTTCCACCACCCTGTCTTGGGCCAAGGAGGGGGGCAGTATCACTGAGGAATTATCGAGACAGACCAGAGAAGTCAAGAGCGATTAGGAAAAGAGGTGCAACCTTCATTGCCTGGAAACAAAATTGTAGTAAGAAGGCCCTCTCTTGGGCTTGCCTTTTTCCCAGGGCATGACTGAGCACACAATCAAGACACCTGATAAGAGCAGAGCTTGTGAATAGGGGAGGAAAAATGATTCATATTTTTGAGTGGAACGAAATGAAACCATAGATTTATAATATTAACACAGAGACACATTAAACAATGACAGAGATACAATAAAACTTGGCTTCTATTAAATAAGAAATATGTTGAAAACTGTAAAATGCAGACTGAAAACAAGCTTGCTAGAATGGTGGTAGCTTATCTCTGAGAAGAGATGTGACAACTACACTCATTCACAAGAAGATGAGTACAAAGAGGCTCTGAAGAATTTTTTACAATAAACATGAATGCCAAAACCCTAGACATCCAAAAACCTAACTCTAGGAGATGAAGCACCAAAAGTCATGTGGGCCCCATTGGGGTAACTTAGTACATCAACTTCCCATGGTCATAACTTTTGCATACGATCTTCGTTTAGCACGCACGATAGCTTGTTGGAAAGGTATTGATGAGGAGCTTCATTTTGGGTGCTTAGTCAAAATATTTGGCTATTATTGAGGTGCTTGGTCGTAAAAAAACATTGTTTAGGCCCTCAAACGGGCCCCAGAAGTTTGGGAACTGAAAAATGCTAAAAACAGTAAGTTGCCAAAAAATTGTTTCGAGCTAGTTGTACAAGGTGGGTGGCCACCGAGATCCTCCTGGATCAAAGAAGGCCGAAGAAGCACAAGTTGTGCCAAAACCCAAGAGTTGTTCCAAATCCAAATGAAAAGAACCATTGCTTACCTGTTGTAAATGGTGAGGCATCGAAGAAGTTGAAGGGACCTGGCTTGTGCACCCCATACCCATCCCGACCTATCAACGTTGTTGTGTGGAGGAAGCCATTAAGAAGAGTCGAAATTTCGTCCCACCTACGCGTATGAGCCATGAATTTCGTTCATCCTGCAATATATTGATGAGAGGGTGGCAACGTGTGCATTTAATGCCTTAATGTGCATGTTGTCCACATGTCACCCCATCTGGGGGGTCTTGTGATCTTTTTGGGCTAACTGTCCTTGTTGATTTATTTGGGAGTTGTTCTTGAAAAAGGGTGGCTTAAAACCTTTTTGCCTTTGCTCCTTCTTATCCATCATCTTGTCATTCTAAGTCTTTTGGAAGACCGACCTTCCTCTGCTTTGCTGATAGAGATGCCTTGCTCTCCTCACAATCCCCTTCAAAGTCTTTGGGTTATCATATTGTATATTGTCATTGTAGAAGGGGGGTAACCCACTAAGAAACCTTTGGATTTTGACTTTCTCATCTTTTATGAACTCCACATACTTCAACAACTCAATGAACTTTTTCTCGTATTCATCCATTGTCATGCTTCCTAACTTGATTTCAAAGAACTCTTTCATCTTTCCTTCATACTAATGCTCGGGAAAATATTTCTCTTGGAAATATCCTTTGAACTACCTCCACGAGATTCTTTTCTCATCAAGGTGCTCGGTTTTCTTAAGCTAATCCCGCCACATGGTTGCCTTTCCTTGCAAGCAGTAGGTTGCAATTCTAGATTCTACCCTTGAGGGGTAGTCATGTAGCTGGAAATATTTCTTCATTTCCATTGGTCAGGCCTCTGCCTATTCTCCCTTCATATTCTCACCATTGAAAGTTTGTGGCTTGATCTTCCTAAGTTCACCTTGCAAGATGTCTCCCTCATGCCTTCTCCTCTGTCTCCTAACAGGAGATACACTTGGGATTCTCCCTGGCCCTGAACTTGGATGAGATCTCCTAGTTGATTGCTCTAGAGAAGGATGGCACCTGCTCGTACACTTGACTGCCTATTATTCCCATGCTCATTCCTTCTACTATGGGATTTTGATGTTGCCAGTTGTCTAGCACTAACTTCTTGCTTGGTGCCAGAGTCTTTATTCGCTTGCTTCTACAACATGTTCAAGCTATGTAGGATCTCTTCCTAAGCTTTCATAATCTTTTCATTATCAGCTCTATCTCTCTGCACTTCCTTATCTAGTCTTCTCATAGTTATAGGCTCATGCCCACCTCTTCTTCCATTAGACTCTATCTCAGCATTTCCCATGCTGACATGTAAACCTCTGAATTCCTCTTTACGACTGTAGGAGCCTTAGGCATCTTCCATTGTTGTGGTTCTCATATAGGAACTAAAATGGTTTTTTGAACCTCTAATTCTGAAAAAATGTGCATGCAAATAAATTTATGTTAGACAAAGAAAATATACACACACAATTTTGGAAAAGAATTCATAATTTTTCTGCCCTTTTATGCCACCAAAGATCTTCTTTTGAGTTTACTGCAAAATTTTCTTCTCAAATTAATTTTATGGGTTAATATATGGATCATCCTTCTCAATACCTTTCCAATGACTGCTCTCTTGCTCAATTATGAGTTTTGAGCAAAAAGTTATTGATAACATAGGGTAAGGAAAGGAAATATCCATTAAAATTTCTTTTTTCTCACCTAAACTCACGCGCGCACCTGCTCTGGTGCACCCCCTCATCCTCCTACTCACGTTGCCATGGCCCTAGGAGGGGGCCCCATGGCTCCCCCCTCAGATCCCTCTAGAGATCGCATCTTTCAGGAAGCTGGTCGCAGCCAACAACAAACGCCTAGTATCAGAGACACATCAGAAATTTGTTAAAAAGCTGGATAATATTCTTTCAGACGCCCTCCCAGCAGAAGAAACATGTCGATATGCATTGAACTTAGTTGAAGGGGGCTCATTGGGCAATTCAGTGGCTTATGTCCTTCTCCCAAAGTCATAGATGCGTGGGTGCAGAGGAACTAGAGTCCACTAGTAAAGGAAGGTATCATAAGCCACCTTGTTGGTAGGGGATTCTTTGTCTTCGTCTTTGACAATCTAGAAGGTAGAAATCTCATCTTTAGGAATGGACCTTATTTTATGGGCCCTCAAGGTCTGTACCTGAACAAATGGTCTCCAGATTTTGATCCGATGCAAGATGTGCCTTCGACTGTCCCGGTTTGGGTGTGCCTTCCTCATTTACCCTTGCATTGCTAGAATCCGAAGTCATTAGAATCCATTGGAAACACCCTCGGAAAATACATCGACAAAGTAGAGAAAAAGGATCAGTATTCCTGTGCAAGAATATGCGTTGAAGTTGATATGGAGGTGGGGCTCTCGGAAGCCATTCAACTAACGGTAGCAGACTAGTCTCACATCCAAGAATTGGATTATGAACAACTCCCATTTAAATGCAGGTATTGCCACGGCTACGAAAATTTTGCCCGACACTGCAAAAATAAGGTTGAGGAAGAGGGGGAGAACTCGAAAGGCGATTGATGGACACAGGTTCATAAAGCAACCCCGCCAAAGCATAACAACAGATCCAAAGGGAAAGGGGCACCAATGGGCACTAGCGCCCCACCTCAAGGAAAGTTTTTGGGGAAGGGAGCTCAACCCCTCCAATTTTAGAGGCTTCTAAAAACCCTTTCGAAATCCTCAACAATTCTTAAAAAATTTATGATCCATTGATCGAGGAACCCGAGCAGCAGACCCTTCCTCCCGTAGTGGAAAAAGACAATGTAGAGGCAACCCAATCTGGTTCCCCAATTGGAATCTCCTCCTCCCCTCCTATGCATAAATGACAAAAAAGAAACCTCCATAAACCTCTGGATCTTCGGAAGAAGACTCTTTTGAGGGACCCTAAAAAAGAGCAAGGAGGAAATCACATAAGGAAGCTATAGAAGAAGTGAAGAGGCAAAAAATGAAAGGAAGCCAAACCACCATTGAAATGTCCATCGGAAGAAATACCAGAACAAGGCCCCCCAAGGGAGGTCCTACCCACTCCAATACTAGTAAATAATGCACTTAGTCTCTTGGAATTGTAGAGGTCTGGGGAATCCATTGAAGGACGAAGCAGTGAAATACCTTTTGCAAATTGAATCTCCTGAGATCCTCATGCTCCAAGAGACTAAAATTGAAGGGGAAACCCTTCTAGAAATCAGCAACCATAAATGGAAGAAAAACGCAGGGAAAGCCATCAGTGCAAGGGGCTCCGCGGGTGGTCTCGCAACTCTGTGGGTGAATGACAAGTTTCATTTAGAAAGCTCTTTTGAGACTCAACATTGGATTTTCACCGAACTTTGACATACTTCAAGTAAGCTTTCTTTGTCACTCTTCAATCTTTATGTTCCTGTCCTGTATTTAGAGAAGAAAGATTGTTGGCAATCTTTAGCAGATTTTTTAGAGATCTTCTCTCCTTTGAACATTATTCTAGTCGGAGATCTAAACTTAGTTTTTGAACCAAAAGAAAAGAGAGGAGGCAACAGTGGCAGGGACCAAATGCTCCCCTTTGTTGAGGATCTAGTTTATCAGTGGGACCTCCTTGACTTCAAGCTTTCAAAAGGACTCTACACCTGGACAAATAACAAAGTGGGGGCTGGTCACATCTCAACTCGCCTGGATAGGTTCTTCATCCAGAGCTCGTTCCTGCAAGAAAGAAGATTAATCTCTTCCAAGATTCTCCCAAAATTGACTTTCGATCACAAACCCATCCTCTTGAATTTAAAAGAAGAAGAAAATATGGGCCCAATTCCTTTATATTTCAGCCCTCTTTAGATAGATAAGGAGGGGTTCCTGGAAACTATCCATTCATCTTGGTCCTCTCTAGTTACAGGGTCTCCAAGCTTTGTATGGGAACATGGATTAAAGGAAATAAAAAATGCATTGAAAGCCTGGGTTAAAAATGCCATTAACACCCCCCTAGTCTCAGACGAGAGACTGTTAAGTAATTATCAGATTTGCAATTGGAAATGGAGATCAAGGACATCACCAACTTAGATTTAGAGAAAGAACAAGCTGCTCAAAGAAAAACTTCCAGTGCTTTTCGTCAAGAAGAAGAGTATTGGAGGCTTAAGTCTCGAAGCTTGTGGATAAAAGCTAGAGACCGAAACACCTCCTTCTTTCATCGACAGTTCAGAACTCGCTCCGACTGCGAAGAGGCTACCTCAAACTTCCTCTCACACATTCCCTCTCTTGTAAGAAGGGATGGTAACTCAGTCCTCATGAAGCCATTTACTGCAGAAGAAATCTGCAATGTCATCTGGTCCATGGAGCCTGACAAAGCTCCAAGGCCAGATGGTTTCTCAATCTAGTTTTATAGAGCATGCTGGGACATAATCAAGACTGATTTGTTGAGAATGATTAAATCTTTCCAACAAAGACCCAAAGTGGGAGGTAGCACTAACTCCACTTTCCCAGCTTTAATCCCTAAAGAAGTGAACCTAAGCTCCTTCGAAAGATTCAGGCCTATCTCGCTCTGCAACGCTTCATACAAAATTTTCTCCAAGCTATTGGCAAACATAATTAAGCCCCTGCTAGAGAATCTCATTTATCCCATGCAAGGTGGATTTGTCAAAGGGAGACATATTCTAGATAATGTAATTCAGGTACAAGAAGCCATGCACTCCAATCATCAACGGCAGGAGCAAGGGATGCTTATAAAGCTTGACATGGAAAATGCTTTCGACCGGGTAAACCTCTCCTTCCTTTATAAAGTCCTTCTCTCTTTTGGTTTTTGTCCTGACTTTGTAAATTTGATAACAGCTTGTATTGAAAAGCCTTGGATAGCTCCCCTAGTGAATGGTAGACCAACTAATTATTTTCAAGCTTCGAGGGGATTAAGGCAAGGCTTCCCTCTTTCCCTCATCTTGTACATCTTGATGGCAGATTCATTAAGTAGAAAGATGACTGCTGAAAAGAAGGTTGGATCAGTGCCAGGCATTAGGCTGATGAAGGGCCTTGAACCAATCAATCATGTCCTTTTTGTAGACAATTCCCTCATGCTGGGCGGAGCCTCCATAAAGATTGCAAAAAACTTCAGCGAAATCCTACAAAGCTTCTGCAGTATCTCCAAAGCACTCATCAATAAAAGGAAAAGTGCAGTGTATGGTTGGAATGTAGATCAACAAACTATTCAGCGAATTGCCCTTTACCCGGGGTTCTCGAGCTATGCTTCTTGGGAAAAAATAAAATATCTAGGACTTCCCTTAAATCTGGGCTCCAACAAGTCTTCGTTGTGGACAGAAGTAATAAGCAAATTCAGAGCAAAAATCTCAGCTTGGGGTGGTCAGTGGCTTACCAATGTTGGGAAACTCACCCTCGTTAAATCGGTCCTATCTTCCTTGCCAATCTATCAGGCTTCCTTCCTTCTGGCCCCAAAGGCAATCACAACTCAGATTTCAAAGTTGATTCGAGACTTTCTCTGGCATGGAGGTAAAGGCAAACAAAAGAAATACCATTTGGTCAATTGGGAAATTGTCAAACACCCATTTTCTGAAGGAGGCTTATAGGTAAGAGATCCTGAACTTGCAAACCTGACATTGGGTGGCAAAATCCTTTGGAAACTTTATACATATCTTCGGCATCCTGTAAGTAAAATCCTAAGAAAAAAAAACCTCAATCGGACTTCATTGAAAAACCTCCAGGCAGAAAATACTCCCAAAGGCACTCTAATCTGGAATCTTTGTCGTCGCGGGCTTGATTCCTTCCAAAAGCATCTATATCGTATCCTAGGGAATGGGAGAAAAACCATGTTGTGGCAAGACAGTATCATGGACAATGCGCCCATCAACGTTTATGTCGTATTCAAAGAGATCTGTGAGTGGATAACTCAGCACAGAATCACCAAAGTGTTAGACATCTCTCCGTGGGATGCATCAGGGAGCTGGCAGACCCGGGCCCTCTCGGGTGTTCCAGATCATTTGCAAATGCAGAAAATTATTCTCCTAGTTGTGTTGACGGACTTAGCTCATGTTCATCTCCTCTTGTTGGCTAAATGGGGCTGGGCCAAGTCTAGATTCTACACCGCAACTCAAGAATTTACTTCACTTCAATCCCCCCATGCGCAGATCGAGTCAACAACCCTCTGGAAGTAGGTATGGGACCCTCTCGGCCTTCCTAAAATAAACTTCTTCTGCTAGGTTTTAATGCACATGAAAATTTTGACAGGAGAAAATCTGGTAAAAAGAGGCATTATCGTTCCTCATAGATGTTCCATGTGTTGTAATGCTCTTGAAACGATGGATCATCTGTTTGTGGACTGTGTATTCGCCCAATAAGTATAGACGATCTCCCTACAAGGCCTCAATGCCACAGTTCCAAAGCAGATCTCAGTAGTTAACTTATTCTCCACCTGGAAGTCGTGCTATCCTCAAGAGGTTCAAAGCAGTTCAAATTGGAAAAGAATTTGGCATGCCATCCCCAAATACATTTGCAGGAAACTATGGTTGTCCAGAAATGAACGGATCTTCAACAACACTTTGCCTTCCCCCCCAATGGTGGTAGCTAAAGCAAAATCTCTCCTTCTTGAAACAATGGCTAACCATTCCTTCAAGAACGAAAATACTCTCCTCCCTGAAGAAAAGAAATGGATAGGAACGTTCACTTTCTAGGACAGAAAACAAACATTTGTTCGCCCCTCTATCACTCCAGGATGGCGTTTGCGAGACACAAATGCAATTTTTCAAGCTTGGTGGAGGAGGCAAGGCATAGCCTTGATCTTTTTCGATGACGCCTCCAAAGGAAACCCAGGGAATGCAGGAGCAGGCAGAGTGATTTACTTCTCGGATGCATCCCAAAAAGATAGCTTTAGTTGGAGACTTTGCCAGAGAACAAATAACCAGGCTGAAATTCTCGGGCTGCTAAAAGCTTGTCAGGTAGCACGTGAAAATGGCAATAAAGAAATACAAGTTTTTGGTGACTCTGAAATCCTGATAAAGATTTTAAATAAGAATGATCACTTCAACAATCCAATGATCAACAAGACATTGCAAAGGCTCTGACAAGTGTTGCAAGATTTCTCCCCCTCTCTCTTTTTCCACATCCTACGTGGATCGAATAAGGAAGTAGATGCAAAGGCGAACATGGGTTGCCTTTTGCCCCTAGGTGCATTCAGCACAAATGACAAAGCCCCCCTGTGGATTCCCATCCCGTAGACTTGGCTCTTCCTCTCCTCATGGCTCTATAAGAATGGGACATGTTGTATTTTGGTTAAGCGGGAAATTGTTCCCTTGTAATGATGGTTGATTTGGACTAGGCCCAACCGGTTTTTAAATAACAAAAAAAAAAATCCATTTTAGTTAAAAAAAGAAAAAGGGAAAGGAAATATCCATTAGCACAAGCAGCTTAGCTTCGACGCTCAATGACCGTTCGATTATTCCTTTGGATTTATTCTCATTCGTCAAAACATTTTATCCATACTTAGAAATTTTTCTAAGTTGTCATGGATTCCTAACCCTTTTTTTTCTGTTCTTGTTATTTTTTCAGGGCCTATGAAATGCACCATCATGTTACGTTGTATCCAATTTGCACCTATACTTAGTCATTTTCTTTGAGATCTCATTGTAGGTTCATGGTCATTTCCTTATGCTTTACCTCCTCTAGGATACCCTTCACACCAAGGAAGTCTTGACACTTAGCCAAAAATTTGAAACTTCACCGCGGGTTCAAAGATTGGTGTTGTTTCTCTTCCACACATTTGATCCCTCTGTGCTCTGCGATGTCTTGGTACTTAGATAATTCTCAAGATCTCACCGCGGTTTCGTGTAATAGGCAGGCGCCTTGCCACGTGGCTCCACATCACTTGCCATCTGCCACACCGACCACCATGGCAGTACATGTCCTTCTTTTGCCATGTTAGTTGACACATGGCCTCCACGTCATGTTGATGTCACTGTACGAAAAAGTACCCAATTCTTCCAATTTTACCCAAATTCCAATCTTCAAAACCGTCCAATTCATAATTTGTTCCTTCGACCGACATTGAAACTTTACAGTTAGCTTTGTTACGGCCAATTTTTCCCTATAGACATCCCATTACATCTGTGCATGACTGGTTAACAATATTGGGCGTAAATCTCTTTCAATTTCGATCATGACTGCCTTTGTACATTTGAAATTCAACCATCTACAAGCCCAAATAAAGATTAATTTGGGAATTTTTAATCCCTGGATTGAATTTCTCAAATCCCCCATGAATTCTTTCCCAATTTCATAGGAATATTTCGCCAATATATCATAGACATTCTCTGAAATTTAAATTTCTACAACTTATATCTCCAATGTTCTGCTAGTTGACCCATGCAGGCTCAGTATTGAACAATGTAATACCCCTATTTCCCCCAACTTGCAAATATAATTATATTATTGCTAAAAGACTATGGACATATCTGTTATGTGTAGATTTTGGGAAATGATGAACCTTTGCTAAAGAAGGTAATGTGAATATTTATGTTATTAAATAAAATGAAAATTGTTGAATAATTGTTGAAGGTGTTGCCTATACAGATTATGTTTCCATGAGAGGGAATGGTGAGGGGAACCATTATTTCTTGAAATGAACCCTACCAGGAAGTACTCTACTGAATTAAAAATGCTCAAACCTAGAACTTTCCTTTGCCCCGAAAAAATTTATTTACCAGTCAAGTTGGTGGTTGGGTAGTCCTCCTCAGAAATCAATGAGAGAATGGGTAGAGTGCCCATATGGAAATTTCTTATTTGACCCATGAAATCTTGTTGTAGAAGGCAAGAAAAAAGAGAAAAATCATGGGCTGACAAGAGAGGACACACACGGTTGGGTCTAGGGACCAAACTATGAGTGGAGAGGAGTGGGAAAAACTCTTCTGGTTCTTAGCATAACAAAGAGAAGTGAAGAAAATACATTATTCTGGGCACATGAACTGTCGGTTAGTGTCTTCCAATTAGGATGATAAATGGGGCTGCAAAAGGTGTAGTGATTGAGTGAGAAATCACAATAGGCCCCCTCACTTGGTGGATCGAAGAATGGGTTGTTAAGTTCCTGTGGGAGAAGAAGAGTAACCTTTGTCCTTTGTTGTTTGTTGAGTAAAAGAATTTTCCCTCATGGCATCATACCTTGGCTAGGGGGTGGCCAACTATAGAGATAACATGTGCAGTTGTGCCTATGGTTAGGTGGAAAGTGGCACACCCTTCAACACTTGTCAACACTTTCTAGCTTTTAGATAAGTACATCTTTGCCAAATCTTTGCAAATGATAAGTTCATAAATATTGTAGAAAGTGTTTCACAGCAGTGCAAATTTAGTTTTCTGCTAAAGAGAGCCTAAGAAATTTATGTGTAATTATGAGAATGTTATGTCTGATTGATATTTTGGTTGATAACCTCACTTGTTGACTGTCTGTGTTTTAATAAGGATTGTGTGAGTGAATGTTTTGGTTGATTGAGCAATTACAATATATTTAATGTACTAGTAGTGAAGATTGAACAGTTAGAATCTTCACAGAACAACTGAAAAGAAAAAATGTTTAATTTATGAATACGAATGTTTTACTCTAAGCTCTTGAAGCCTTTATACCAGAAATTGAGAAGATTTCATACCTCTGTTTGGTCTTAGGAGAATAGACCAAACATTAAAAGGGACCCGAATTTATTATAAGTAGATGTTAAGAAAATAATAGGAAATAAACATACAATTTCCTAAATGAGTTAAATTTCAAAAGCTCACAAATCTTATTTGGGTATTTATTAATGTTTATGTTAAAGTAAGTTACATTCCCTACATTTTAGGAAGGAATCCCTTCATTTGTGTTCGACTGTAAATTCTGGTAGAAATTTAGATTTTACTGTGAGAAGATATTTCTTGTTTTAAGACAAAACTTCCTTAAATTATGGTCAGGTGTAGTAAAAGAACATAATTACTCCTTTGCACCATGAGGATGAGGAACTTATAAATATGGTTTTAATTCCATAATGGAGAAATTAAACAATACACACACACACAAGTATGTAGGAATATGATTATATGTATATATAAAATTTTAATATTACACATTAAATCCAAACTGAAGCGGAGAAGCTCATAATATCTCCTCGAGGGCAAAATAAAAATTTGAAGTGACCAAATCCATGAAGTCGAACCAAGGCAAATCCTACAACCCAAACTATATTTGTTTTCTTTAATTTAACGTTTAATAAAATAATTTTATTTAGACTCCATGTTGAGTGCAATCTATGTCGTATAAATTTCTCAACGATTTAATGTCAACCAGGAGCTCGTAAGCTTAGAGGCACAACACAATATGTGCGAGGATTTGAAGTTGTCTATTCGAAACTACTAAAGCAAAGAACATAAAGATAAAATAACATGAATATGCAAATGACAAATTTTACCTACTATATGCAACACATAGGTGTATTGGCATCAGTGCATGGGGGCCCTTCCATCCTTCAGTAAGTACACCATAATCTTAACACAAGATAGAGATCAAAATGGAAGCATGTCTTGTATTCAAAAGAATATGATTACATCTTCATTCCAATATAAAATCTCCTCTCTACTAACCTCAAGAATCAACCTATCAATTCAAAACATGAGCATTTCCCAAACTTCACACCTATATCTATCTCTCCATATCCTTTGAAAGGAGAAGGCTCTCCTATTTATACAAGAACATAAGAAGCTACCCCATTAATGGATATCCACTATTCTCTCCCTAGATCCATAAAAATCTCATATAGTTACAACCAAATGGCAAATGATGAGACACATATCCTCTTTGACCTTTATCCAAATCTTCTTCCATATCTTGAAGGGAATTCAAATTTGAGTATTGGAGGCCACATAAGAGTGTCTTGGAAGCTTCCAAATCACCTACACATGTTACCAAACTCATTCTAATTGTTAGGTATAAGTATAAGTATATTATTTTCTAAAGTTTAACCACAAATCCACTTAAAAATGTTAAGAATTAATAAACTTTGGAAAAGCATAGTTATAACCCAGTGATGAGATAAATGTAATGATGTGGAGGTGGAATGAAGGTGACATGAAGGTAATATGGAAGTAATGTGAAGGTATTGGTGAAAAATGGAGTGAGAATAGGGACTATTTTGAGGCCCAACATACCCCCAAACTGAAGATATTGCATGTCCTCATGCAATCTATTACATTACTTTTT
>JASDQU010032415.1:9675-20169 GCA_032191745.1 Picea mariana | reverse complement strand
CACAGATTGGTAATTTCCATGAGCTGTAACTTGGAGTGTTTGTAAATGGGTATATGCCTATAAGACGTAGAAAGGCACACAGAGTGGTAATTTCTATGTGATGTATCTTGGAGTGTTTGTAAATGGGCATATACCTATAAGACCTAGAAGGGCAGGCGGAGTGGTAATTTCCATGCGTTGTAACTTGGAGTGTTTGTCAATGGGTATATGCCTATAAGACCTATAAAGGCACATGGAAGGGTAATTTCCATGCATTGTTACTTGGAGTGTTTGTAAATTGGCATATGCCTATAAGACCTAGAAAGGCACGCAGAGTGGTAATTTCCATGCGTTGTAACTTGCAGTGTTTGTCAATGGGCATATGTCTATAAGACCTAGAAAGCCACGTGGAGTGGTAAATTCCATGCGATGTAACTTGGAGTGTTTGTAAATGGGCATATGCCTATAAGACCTAGAAAGGCACGCTGAGTGGTAATTTCAATGCGTTGTAACTTGGAGTGTTTGTAAATTGGCATATGCCTATAATACCTAGAAAGGCACACAGAGTGGTAATTTCCATGTGCTGTAACTTGGAGTGTTTGTCAATGGGCATATGTCTATAAGACCTAGAAAGGCAAGCGGAGTGGTAATTTCCATGTGCTGTAACTTGGAGTGTTTGTAAATGGGAATATGCCTATAAGAACTAGAAATGCACGCGTAGTGGTAATTTCCATGTGTTGTAACTTGTAGTGTTTGTAAACAGGCATATGCCTATAAGACCTAGAAAGGAGCATGAAGTTGTAATTTCCATGCTCTGTAACTTGGAGTGTGTATAAAAGGACATATGCCTATAAGACCTAGAAAGGCACGTGTAGTGGTAATTTGCATGCGTTGTAACTTAGAGTGTTTGTAAATTGGCATATCCCTATAAGACCTAGAAAGGCACGCAGAGTTGTATTTTCCATGCGTTGTAACTTGGAGTGTTTGTAAATGGGCATATGCCTATAAGACCTAGAAAGGCATGCAGAGTGGTAATTTCCATTCGCTATTTGTAAATGGGCATATGCCTAGAAGACCTAGAAAGGTACGCAGAAAGGTAATTTCCATACGCTGTAACTTGGAGTGTTTGTAAATGGGCATATGCCTATAAGACCTAGAAAGGCACGTGGAGTGGTAATTTCCATTCGTTGTTTGTAAATGGGCATATGGCTATAAGACCTAGAAAGGTACGTGGAGTGGTAATTTCCATGCGCTGTAACTTGGAGTGTTTGTAAATGTGCATATGCCTATAAGACCTAGAAAGGCACGTGGAGTGGTAATTTCCATGCGCTGTAATTGTGTTTGTAAATGGGTATATGCCTATAAGACCTATAAAATCACGTGGAATGGTAATTTTGATGCATTGTTACTTGGATTGTTTGTAAATTGGCATATGCCTATAAGACTTAGAAAGGCACGCAGAGTGGTAATTTCCATGCGTTGTAACTTGGACTGTTTGTCAATGGGTATATGCCTATAAGACCTATAAATGCACATGGAAGGGTAATTTCCATGCATTGTTACTTGGAGTGTTTGTAAATTGGCATATGCCTATAAGACCTAGAAAGGCACGCAGAGTGGTAATTTCCATGCGTTGTAACTTGGAGTGTTTTTCAATGGGCATATGTCTATAAGACCTAGAAAGCCACGTGGAGTGGTAAATTCCATGCGCTCTAACTTGGAGTGTTTGTAAATGGGCATATGCCTATAAGACCTAGAAAGGCACGCTGAGTGGTAGTTTCCATTCATTGTAACTTGGAGTGTTTGTACACAAGCATATGCCTATAAGACATAGAAAGGCACACGGAGTGGTAATTTCCATGTGCTATAAGTTGGAGTGTTTGTAAATGGGCACATGCCTATCAGACCTAGAAAGGGACGGGCATATGTCTATCAAATCTAGAAAGGCAAGTGGAGTGGTAATTTCCATGTGCAGAAACTTGGAGTGTTTTTAAACTGGCATATGTTTATAAGACCTAGAAAGGCACGCGGAGTGGTAATTTCCATGCGCTGATACTTGGAGTGTTTGTACGCCCTAGAAAGTCACGCATAGTGGTAATTTCCATGCACTGTAACTTGGAGTGTTTGTAAACGGGCATGTGTCTATATGACGTAGAAAGGCATGCATAGTGGTAATTTCCATGTGTTGTAACTTGGAGTGTTTGTAAACGGGCTTGTGTCGATAACAGCTAGAAAGGCACGCGGAGTGGTAATATCCATGCTCTGTCGATAACCTAGAAAGGCATGCAAAGTGTTAATTTCCATGTGATGTAACTTGGAGTGTTTGTGAACGGGCATATGTCTATAAGACCTAGAAAGGCACACGGAGTGGTAATTT
Source organism: Picea mariana (assembly GCA_032191745.1). NCBI lineage: Eukaryota > Viridiplantae > Streptophyta > Pinopsida > Pinales > Pinaceae > Picea > Picea mariana. The sequence continues at coordinate 17,813 of JASDQU010032415.1, read as the reverse complement.
CCATGTGTTGTAACTTAGAGTGTTTGTAAATGGGCATATGTCTATGAGACATAGAAAGGCACACAGAGTGGTAATTTCCATGTAACTTGGAGTGTTTTTAAATGGGCATATGCCTATACGACCTAGAAAGGCATGTGGAGTAGTAATTACCATGCAATGTAACTTGGAGTGTTTGTAAATGGGCATATGTCTATAGGACCTAGAAATACATGCGGAGTGGTAATTTCCATGCGCTGTAACTTGGAGTGTTTGTAAACAGGCATATGCCTTTAAGACCTAGAAATACACGCGGAGTGGTAATTTCCATGCACTGTAACTTGGAGTGTTTGGAAATGGTAATATGCCTATAAGACCTAGAAAGGCACGTGGAGTGGCAATTTCCATGCGTTGTAACATGGAGTGTTTGTAAATGGGTATATGCCTATAAGACCTAGAAAGGCACGTGGAATGGTAATTTCCATGCATTGTAACTTGGAGTGTTTGTAAATTAGCATATGCCTATAAGACCTAGAAAGGCACCCAGAGTGGTAATTTCCATGCGCTGTAACTTGGAGTGTTTGTCAATGGTCATATGTCTATAAAACCTAGAAAGGCAAGTGGAGCGGTAATTTCCATGCGCTATAACTTGGAGTGTTTGTAAATCGGAATATGCCTATAAGAACTAGAAAATCACGCATAGTGGTAATTTCCATGTGTTGTAACTTGTAGTGTTTGTAAACAGGCATATGCCTATAAGACCTAGAAAGGCGCACAAAGTGGTAATTTCCATGCACTGTAAGTTGGAGTGTTTATAAAAGGACATATGCCTATAATACCTAGAAAGGCAGGCGTAGTGGTAATTTGCATGCATTGTAACTTGGAGTGTTTGTAAATTAGCATATCCCTATAAGACATAGAAAGGCACACGGAGTGGTAATTTCCATGCATTGTAACTTAGAGTGTTTGTAAACGGGCATATGCCTATAAGACCTAGAAAGGCACGTGGAGTGGTAATTTCCATGAGTTGTAACTTGGAGTGTTTGTAAATGTGCATATACCTATAAGACCTAGAAAGGCACGTGGAGTGGTAGTTTCCATGTTCTATAACTTGGAGTGTTTGTAAATGGGTATATGCCTATAAGACCTATAAAATCACGTGGAATGGTAATTTTGGTGCATTGTTACTTGGAGTGTCTGTAAATTGGCATATGCCTATAAGACTTAGAAAGGCACGCAGAGTGGTAATTTCCATGCGTTTTAACTTGGACTGTTTGTCAATGGGTATATGCCTATAAGACCTATAAAGGCACATGGAAGGGTAATTTCCATGCATTGTTACTTGGAGTGTTTGTAAATTGGCATATGCCTATAAGACCTAGAAAGGCACACAGAGTGGTAATTTCCATGCGTTGTAACTTGGAGTGTTTGTCAATGGGCATATGTCTATAAGACCTAGAAAGCCACGTGGAGTGGTAAATTCCATGTGCCGTAACTTGGAGTGTTTGTAAATATGCATATGCCTATAAGACCTAGAAAGGCACGCGGAGTGGTAATTTCCATGCACTAAAACTTGGAGTGTTTGTAAACGGGCATATGTCTATAAGACCTAGAAAGGCACGTAGAAGAGTAATTTCCATGCCCTATAGCTTGGAGTGTTTGTAAACAAGCATATGCCTATAAGATCTAGAAAGGCATGTAGAGTGGTAATTTCTATGCATTGTAACTTGGAGTGTTTGTAAATGGGCATATGCCTGTAATACCTAGAAAAGCACGCAGAGTGGTAATTACCATGTGCAGTAACTTGGAGTGTTTTTAAATGGGAATATGCCTATAAGACCGATAAATGCATGCTGAGTGATAATTTCAATGCACTGTAACTTGGAGTGTTTTTAAATGGGCATATGCCTATAAAACCTAGAAAGCCACATGATTTCCATGCGCTGTAACTTGGAGTGTTTGTAAATGGGCATATGGCTATAAGAACTAGAAAGGCACGCGGAGCGGTAATTTCCATGCGCTGTAACTTGGAGTGTTTGTAGATTTCCATGCATTGTAATTCAGAGTGTTTGTAAATGGGCATATGCGTATAAGACCTAGAAAGGCACACAGAGTGTTTGTAGGTTTCCATCCATTGTAACTCAGAGTGTTTGTAAATGGGCATATACCTATCAGACCTAGAAAGGCATGCGGAGTGGTAATTTCCATGCGCTGTAACTTGGAGTGTTTGTAAATGGACAGATGCCTATAAGACTTAGAGAGGAACCTGGAGTGGTAATTTCCATGCGATGTAACTTGGAGTGTTTGTAAATGGGCATATGCCTATAAGACCTAGAAAGGCACGCAGACTAGTAATTTCCATGTGCTTTTTGTAAATGGGCATATGTCTATAAGACCTAGAAAGGTACGCAGATTGGTAATTTCCATGCGCTGTAACTTGGAGTGTTAGCAAATCGACATATGCCTATAAGACCATAAAAGGCACGCGGAGTGTTTGTAGATTTCCATGCACTATAACTTGGAGTGTTTGTAAATGGGCATATGCAAATAAGACATAGAAAGGCATGTGGAGTGGTAATTTCAATGCTCTATAACTTGGAGTGTTTGTAAATGGGCATATGCCTATAAGACCTAGAAAGGCACACGGAGTGGTAATTTCCATGCGCTGTAACTTGGATTGTTTGTAAAAGGGCATATGCCTATAAGACCTAGAAAGGCACGTGTAATGGTAATTTCCATGAGTTGTAACCTGGAGTGTTTGTAAATTGGCATTTGCCTATAAGACCTAGAAAGGCACACAGAGTGGTAATTTCCATGCACTGTAACTTAGAGTGTTTGTAAATGGGCATATGCCTATAAGACCTAGAAAGGCATGTGGAGTGGTAATTTCCATTCATTGTTTGTAAATGGGCATATCCCTATAAGACCTAGAAAGGTACGCGTAGTGGTAATTTCGATGCGCTGTAACTTGGAGTGTTTGTAAATGGGCATATGCCTATAAGATCTAGAAAGGCACGTGGAGTGGTAATTTTCATGCCCTGTAACTTGGAGTGTTTGTAAATGGTTAGATGCCTATAAGACCTAGAAAGGCACGTGGGATGGTAATTTCCATGCATTGTAACATGGAGTGTTTGTAAATGGGAATATGCCTACAAGACCTAGAAAGGCACGTGCAGTGGTAATTTCCATGCGATGTAACTTGGAGTGTTTGTCAATGGGCATATGTCTATAAGAAATAGAAAGGCACCCGGAGTGGTAATTTCCATGCGGAGTAACTTGGAGTGTTTGTAAATGCGAATATCCGTATAAGACCTAGAAAGGCACGTGGAGTGTTTGCATATTTCCACGCGCTATTACCTTGAGTGTTTGTAAATGGGCATATGCCAATAAGACCTCGAAAGGCACGTAGAGTGGTAATTTCCATGCGCTGTAACGTGGAGTGTTTGTAAATGGGCAAATGCATATAAGAACTAGAAAGGCACGTGGAGTGGTAATTTCCATGCACTGTAACTTGGAGTGTGTATAAAAGGGCATATGCCTATAAGACCTAGAGAGGTACGCAGAGTTGTAATTTCCATGCATTGTAACTTGGAGTGTTTGTAAATGGGCATATGCCTATCATGCCTAGAAAGACACATCAAGTGGTAATTTCCATGCACTATAACTTGGAGTGTTTATAAATGGGCATATGCCTATAAGACCTAGAAAGGCACGCAGACTGGTAATTTCCATGCATTGTAACTTGGAGTGTATGTAAATGGGCATATGACTATAAGATCTAGAAAAGCACGCGGAGTGGTAATATCCATGCATTGTAACATGGAGTCTTTGTAAATGGGCATATGCCTATAAGACCTAGAAAGACACACAGAGTGGTAATTTCCATGCGCTGTAACTTGGGGTGTTTGTAAATTGGCATATGTCTATAAGAACTAGAAAGGCACATGGAGTTGTAATTTCCATGCATTGTAACTTGGAGTGTTTGTAAATGGACATATGCCTACAAGACCTAGAAACGCACGTGGAGTGGTAAATTCGATGCACTGTAACTTGGAGTGTTTGTAAATGGGCATATGCCTATAAGACCTAGAAAGGCACGTGATTTCCATGCATTGTAACTTGGAGTGTTTGTAAATAGGCATATGCCTATATGTCCTAGAAAGGCACGCAGAGTGGTAATTTCGATTCGTTATAACTTGGAGGGTTTGTAGATTTCCATGCAATGTAACTTGGAGTGTTTGTAAATGGGCATATGCCTATAATACCTAGAAAGGAACGCAGAGTGTTTGAAGATTTCCATGCACTGTAACTTGGAGTGTTTGTAAATGGGAATATGCATATAAGACCTAGAAAGGTATGCAGAGTGGTAGATTCGATGCGTTGTAACTTGGAGAGCCTGTAAATGAGGATATGCCTATAAGACCTAGAAAGGCACATAGAGAGGTAATTTCCATGTGTTGTAACTTGGAGTGTTTGTAAAAGGGCATATGCCTATAAGACCTAGAAAGGCACGCACAGTGGTAATTTCCATGTGCTGAAACTTGGAATGTTTGTAAATTAGCATATGCCTATAAGACCTAGAAAGGCACACGGAGTGGTAATTTCCATGCGCTGTAAATTGGAGTGTTTGTAAATGGGCATATGCCTATAAGACATAGAAAGGCATGCAGACTGGTAATTTCCATTCACTGTTTGTAAATGGGCATATGCCTATACGACCTGGAAAGGTACGTGGAGTGGTACTTTCCATGCATTATAACTTGGAGTGCTTGTAAATGGGCATACGCCTATAAGACCTGGAAAGGCACACAGACTGGTAATTTCCATGCGTTGTTACTTGGAATGCATGTAAATGGGCATATGCCTATAAGAACTAGAAACGCACGTAGAGTGGCAATTTCCATGCATTGTAACTTGGAGTGTTTGTAAATGGTCATATGCCTATACAACCTAGAAAGGCACACAGATTGGTAATTTCCATGAGCTGTAACTTCGAGTGTTTGTAAATGGGCATATGCCTATAATACGTAGAAAGGCACACAGAATGGTAATTTCTATGCGTTGTATCTTGGAGTGTTTGTAAATGGGCATATGCCTATAAGACCTAGAAGGGCACGCGGAGTGGTAATTTCCATGTGCTGTAACTTGGAGTGTTTGTAAATGGGCATATTCCAATAAGACCTAGAAAGGCACGCGGAGTGGTAATTTGCATGCGCTGTAACTTTGAGTGTTTGTCAATGGGCATGTGTCCATAGGACCTAGAAAGGCACACAGAGTGGTAATTTCCATGTTCTCTAACTTGGAGTGTTTGTAAATGGGCATATGCCTATAAGACCTAGAAAGGCACGCAGAGTGGTAATTTCCTTGCGCTGAAACTTGGAGTGTTTGAAAATGGCCATATGCCTATAAGACCTAGAAAGTCATGCAGAATGGTAATTTCCATGCGTTGAAACTTGGAGTGTTTGTAAACGGGCATATGTCTATAAGACCTGAAAAGGCACGCGAAGTGGTAATTTCCTTGCACTAAAAACTGGAGTGTTTGTAAATGGGAATATGTCTATAAGACCTAGAAAGGCAAGTGGAGTGGTAATTTTCATGCGTTGAAACTCAGAGTGTTTGTAAATGGGCATATGTCTATAACACCTAGAAAGGCATGCGAGACGTAGAAAGGCACGCAGAGTGGTAATTTCCATGCACTATAACTTGGAGTGTTTGTAAACGAGCATATTTCTATAGGACCTAGAAAGGCACGTGGAGTGGTAATTTCTATGCATTGTAACTTGGAGTGTTTGTAAATGGGCATATGGCTATAGGACCTAGAAAGGCACGCAGAGTGTTAATTTCCATGCGCCGTAACCTTGAGTGTTTGTAGATGGGCATATGCCTATAAGACCTAGAAAGGAACGTGATTTCCATGTGTTGTAACTTGGAGTGTTTGTAAATGGGCATATGCCTATAAGACCTAGAAAGGCACGAGATTTCCATGTGTTGTAACTTGGAGTGTTTGTAAACGGGCATATGCCTATAAGACCTAGAAACGCACGCGTAGTGGTAATTTCCATGTGTTGTAACCTGGAGTGTTTGTAAACAGGCTTGTGTCGATAACATCTATAAAGGCACGGATAGTGGTAATATCCATGCTCTGTAACTTGGAGTGTTTGTAAATGGGCACATGTCTATAAGACCTAGAAGGGCATGCAAAGTGTTAATTTCCATGTGATGTAACTTGGAGTGTTTGTAAACGGGCATATGTCTATAAGACATGGAAAGGCACGCGGAGTGATAATTTCCATGCGTTGTAACTTGGAGTTTGTGTAAATGGGCATATGTCTATGAGACCTAGAAAGGCACACAGAGTGGTAATTTCTATGTAACTTGGAGTGTTTGTAAATGGGCATATGTGTATAGGACCTAGAAATACACGCAGAGTGGTAATTTCCATGCGCTGTAACTTGGAGTGTTTGTAAACAGGCATATGTCTATAAGACCTAGAAATACACGCGTAGTGTTAATATTCATGCGCTATAACTTGGAGTGTCTGTAAAGGGGCATATGTTTATAAGAACTAGAAAGGCACGCAGAGTGGTAATTTCCATGCACTGTAACTTGGACTGTTTGTAAAGGAGCATATGTCTATAAGACCTAGAAAGGCACGTAGAAGGGTAATTTCCATGCGTTGTAGCTTGGAGTGTTTGTAAATGAGCATATTCCTATAGGACCTAGAAAGGCACGCAGAGTGCTAATTTCCATGCGTTTTAACTTGGAGTGTTTGTAAATGGGCATATGCCTATAAGACCTAAAAAGGCACAGAGAGTGGTAATTACCATGCACTGTAACTTGGAGTGTTTGTAAATGGGCATATGCCTATATGACCTATAAAGGCAGGCTGAGTGATAATTTCCATGCACTGTAACTTCAAGTGTTTTTAAATGGGCATATGCCTATAAAACCTAGAAAGTTACACGATTTCCATGCGTTGTAACTTGGAGTGTTTGTCAATGGGCATATGGCTATAAGAATTAGAAAGGCACGCAGAGTGGTAATTTCCATGGGCTGTAACTTGGGGTGTTTGTATATTTCCATGCTATGTAACTCGAAGTGTTTGTAAATGGCCATATGCCTATAAGACCTAGAAAGGCAGACAGAGTGGTTGTAGATTTCCGTGCGTTTTAACTCAGAGTGTTTGTAAATGGGCATATGCATATCCTACCTAGAAAGGCACGCGGAATGGTAATTTCCATGCGCTGTAACTTGGAGTGTTTCTAAATGGGCAGATGCTTATAAGACCTAGAAAGGCACCTGGAGTGGTAATTTGCATGCACTGTAACTTGGAGAGATTCTAAATGGGCATATGCCTATAAGACCTAGAAAGGCAGGCGGACTGGAAATTTCCATGTGCTTTTTGTAAATGCGCATATGCCTATAAGACCTAGAAAGGTACGCGGATTGATAATTTCCATGTGCTGTAACTTGGAGTGCTTCTAAATCGGCATATGCCTATAAGACCAAGAAAGGAACGTCAAGTGGTAATTTCCATGCACTGTAACATGGAGTGTTTGTAAATGGGCAGATGCCTATAAGACCTAGAAAGGCACATCGAGTGGTAATTTCCATGTGTTGTAACTTGGAGTGTTTGCAAATGGGAATATGCCTAAAAGACCAAGAAAGACACGCAAAGTGGTAATTTCCATGTTTTGTAACTTGGAGTGTTTGTAAATGGGCATATGTCCATAAGACCTAGAAAGGCACATGGAGTGGCAATTTCTATGCGCTATAACTTGGAGTGTTTGTAAATTGGCATATGCCTCTAAGACCTAGAAAGACACGCAATTTCCATGTGTTCTAAGACCTAGAAAGGCACGCGGAGTGCTAATTTCCATGTGTTGTAACTTGGAGTGTTTGTAGATTTCCATGCATTGTAACTTGTAGTGTTTGTAAATGGGAATTTGCCTACAAGACCTAGAAAGGCACACACAGTGGTAATTTCCATGCGTGTTTGTAAACAGGCATATGTCTATAAGACCGAGAAAGGCACGGAGTGGTAATTTCCATGCATTTTAACTTGGAGTTTTTGTAAATAGGCATATATCTATAAGACCCAGAAAGGCACGTGGAGTGGTAATTTCCATGCACTGTAAATTGAAGTGTTTGTAAACGGGCAT
>JASDQU010032414.1:0-22144 GCA_032191745.1 Picea mariana | reverse complement strand
CATACGATCTCCGTTTTAGGCGTGTGATAGCTCGTTGGAAAGGTATCGTCGAGGAGATTCATTTTGGGGGCTCAATCATTCCTTTGGATATTATTGAGAACCTAGATCTCAAAAAAAAATCATTTAGGCCCTCAAAATGGCCCCGGAAGTGAAAACCTGCTAAAAATAGTAAATTGCCAAAATGGCCAGAAAATTGTTTTGAGCCATTTGGAAAAGGTGGGTGGCCCCCGATATCCACCTGGATCAATTTCGTGCCGAAAATAATCCGGATCAGAAGCAATGTCGGGTATATGAAAATTGGCAAAAATGAGATAACTTGACCTTAAAATGTCCTTTATTCTGATTCGAAACTTCTTGGCAGGATACGGATATCAGAGTGGGTTAAATGGAAACCCTGTCGAGGCTATGGATGCCTGCTGGCAACAGTGGCTCTGTCAACAGTATTGGGGATTTTATCTTCAATATCGTGACTCTCTTGTCTTAAGACTGTTATCAGTTTTCATCTTTTAAACACTGCTGGAATATGTGGTTAATGAAGATGTTTACACGATTTTTCTGGTTGTTATTTTTGAGTTAGAATTTTTCTTGTTAGCCTAATCCAATTTTGTTCTTTTTGGCAGAGATAACTGCTTCTACCAGTGTGTTGCCATTGTTGGCAGCCAATTCGCATTCTTATACTGTCCTTATAAGCTGCCTACACCAGTGTTTTGCAAACCTTGATTTCCGTCGCAATCCTTGAATAAAACAACACTATTATTTTTTCCCTATTTGCATACTTACCTTTGTTCTTGTTTTCATGACTGCAAGCGTGAAAACTTGGTTTTCAAAGTCACATTAAAATCGCCACTGGATTGTTGTGATCATTCTCGTCTATATGCTCATTGTGTTTCCAATTAACTTATCATTATACAATTGACAAGACTCCAAGATCCTTATTCATTTGGCGTTCATATTTGTTAATATGACTTCGTTTTAACAAGATTGTGATGATATTCTACTGATTGAGTTTGTGATGCATTGGTGATTTGATTTATATGTTCTTTGATCATTGGTTTCATGAAAACACATTGGTGTTGGGGTTAGACCCTTGATATAAATCTTTTCACATAACACATGTTTCATATGATCGGACCCTTGGTGCGATTTCGAATTATTTCTTTGGTTTTAAAACTATGCTAATATTATTTCTTGCGCAAATATTTGGTCGATTTACCATAGATTTCATTGGTTGATTGAATGGCATAGTTTTTAACCTATAAAATAGTGGGTTGAATAGTTATTTGTGTCGGTGGTTGTACTATGGGATATGACTGTTGTGCATGGGCTGAACTAGCTCCACCACCTTCGCACGTTCTGTCATTAATGTTTTCCCCCTATCCCGGTTCACCTTTGCTAGTTTTCAGGTAAGCCTGTGAGCGTTCTGCCCCTGCGTATGCTGTGTTCAAACCCTGGCCTGTTCACCTCACTCACCCTGTGCTCCTGTCTATGGCGCCGGTGGTGCGCATAGATCCAAATGGTAACCAAGCTTTGTTACTATTCGATAATGCCCAAAAGGATTTAGAAGATAGCGGTTGGCTCATGTTTATACAGAGGTTCGAGGGTTTCAACCTTTTGGTTGCCCAAGAATTCACCCTCACCTTTTATGGGTGCAGGGCTAAAGTAGGTGACATACAGCTTGAACTCAATGAAGAATTCATAAGCTCTGCTACAGGACTAGCAGCCACGAGCCAGTGATGGTTTAAAAACTTCAAAGTCGATGAGGTGTCATGGCCATTACTATTCGTATCAAGGAAGGTTGTCTCCTGTGATAAAGGTATGCCTATTTCCACCCTCAAACCCAGGTGGCATGATCTTTTGGTAATTGTGTAACAATTTGTGACCTGTGAAGGTTGGTATGGCTTGGTTTTTCTGTATCACCTCCGGTTATTGATGAATTTCATGGGCTATCCTTTGAACATGCCGCATTACTTCTTGCGTAGTCTTTATAAGATGTCTAAGAGGTTCAAACACGAGAAGGATGATAGCAGCTTGTTTCATCACGTCTTGATTAGACTCATCGTCATCCACCATTTAAACCTTCATGGAAATAATTGGCAAGCCTTTCTATCTAGAAATGGCTTTGCTAATCTAGAGTCTGTCCAAATCGACAAGGTCGTGGTTATTGAGACTTTGGTTGGACCACCCGTGCCATTCCATGTTCTTCTACCCCCTTCCAAACTCTCGGTTTTCCCTGACATCGACCTTCCTGACATCATAACAGAGAAGACTGAGGCTGTCAAGAAGCCTGTGAGTAAGAAAATCAAGGGTAATCCTACTGTCGACAGCAAGGGTAAGAAAAATGCTCGATTGATATCGAGACTTACCCAGAATAAACCTAAGCCAAATGTCGACCAAAGCCCCATAGTTCTGAGCGAGGACTCAGACTCTGATATCGAGCGTTTCCTAGAAGAAGAGTACCCCTATTCCCATGGCCTATGCTCCAAGAAACCCTATGACTATGTCTCTAATTTACCACCGTGCCTAAAGGACAATCCTAATTACCCAGGAATCAAGCTACATCATGAAACCCCTGGTGATTTAAACAAACCCTCGCCTGCGATTTTGAAGCCCGAGCAAACATCATGTATCCAATGTAATGTGTGGCTAGAGCGTTATTACACCGACATTCCCTTCTTGCAGTCAAAGATCAAATCATTTGAGGACCAAGTTACAGTGCTGAAAAGAGAAAGAAACAGGCTTCAAGCTAATGACAAAAAACAAAAGACCACTGGTTCGATTATCTTCAGGAATGTCAAATCGGCAACAGCCTTCGTCAATTCCAAATTATCATAATCGAAGTTGTTTCTTATTGTCCAGGTATGAATTTCAATATGATTTTTGCTTTGTAAGTTTGATTGAATTATTGTAACATATTCGGTTTTGCTTCCAAATTAGCTCTGTTTGTTTTGATTCGAAATGATTTTGTTATAGTGTAGACGATTTTGTTGTGGATCCTGTACAGTAGATTCATTTTACTAAACTCAAATGTATTTATGATTTGGTTATGCGATTCTATTGTGCCCAGCTTAGCAATTGATTGGTTTTAGATTCGGTTTGGTTTGTTTTTGAATCGATTATGTTCGTTTGATTTAGGATAGTCGATTTGTCTTGATTTCGATTAGTTTCGTTTTCCCCTAATAGACTCAAAACGACCCTATTGACTTCATTTTGATTCAAAAAATGATTTTTTTAATGGATGAGGCGACATAAACTCTTGCATGGAAAATTTGTTTACCTGGTTATAGTTTGTGTCGATTTCAATTGATTCATAAAAATAATTTCATTGTTGTTGAATTATCTGAGAGATTCTGTTTACCCCGAATTGGTGATAACAAGTTGAACAGAGTGCATGTACCTCTGTTATCATTCGATTGATCACGATTTCATTTGCTCTCAAATTGGCATAACGGTTTCGATTTGAATGATTCTTTTGGTTTCTAATTAGCATTCAAATGTTTGTTTAATAGTTTGAAGATATTCTTTAAGATTTGAATTGATTTTGAAACGATTCTGTGTTCAATTTAGACCAGCTACAGAATCGCAAGATTCTATATCTAGTCTTAAAAATTAGATTTTTGTCAATTATATCAATAAAATATCCTCTAAACTTGTTTATTTTTGCCTTCTTTTAGGTGCATACAAATTACAATGATCAAATGGGCATGCTATGGCAGTTTAGGAGATACTTTGGATATGGTTTTGTTTTAGGTTGTTAGCTTGAGTCAAAAATAGAGATTTGGGATATTATCCTCAGATTTTTGTAAACTGTTTTGATAATTCCCACAAGGATGTTTTACCCTGTGGGAGGTCTATAAATACTTGTCATTTTTTTGTAATAAACCCAGCATCATCACTGTGGGGAGAACCAGACTATGGATTTATGATCCAGACTGAGATGAAAGTCGATGTCTTGTAACAGCTTTCGCTTTCAATATATCAAACTTTTGTTTCAAGTTTTCTGCAGATCAGTTTGCAATTAATTATCGACTACTTTAGCTATCATAATTCTTTGCATGTTTATGTGATTTAATTTATATGCTATCCATATTTGATCTCTCTTATTTAAAAATACAGCAATTAGTCTGCTTCAGTTTAATGAATTGCAGGTTTACCTTTTTCGTTAAATGGATCACTTTGTACAAGTCTTTGCACATAGATTTATCTAGCTGCGGCGATTTGTAAATTATAAGATTGTTGTAAATTTTTATGTCTTGTTTGTCCTGTTATTTATATTTCAAGAGCACAGCAGTTTTTCGTTTATGATAAGCTCGTGGAGAATCTGGTGCGGGTTTCCTCCCACCAAACAGTTGAATCGACCATCATGCACAGGACAAACCTGAAGCATTACTTCAGGTCAGTTTGCTATTTGTCATTTAATAGTTAATTAGTTAGTATAATATAAGTAGTTTAGATAAATATATTAGTTTAGATTCATAGTTAGAATTATTGTTTTAATTGTTTAGCTTAGATAGTTTTTATTCTATTTCTTTTTCATAAAATTATAAAAAATCAAAAAACAATGGTTTCGCTGTCTCAGGACAAATTACAAATGATTTTTGCAGGTTTTCATTTAAATCTGTAATTTGTAAATGTTATACATTTGTGATTAAGATTTAGTTCTGTTGATAGTTGAATTTTAAATCTCGTAGAGTTATTATAGTATTAGATATTAAATTGTATATATTTGTAGTTCAGATTTATTTATTAGTTTGTTTTAATTGTCATTTTTATTTAGATTAGTTTATTTAGAGTAGTTTTCTTTTGCTTTTCTAGGACTTAGATCGGCTAACAGAGCCGCTAAACCCATCAAGGTCGGTTATCCCATATGGCTTCGGTTATTTAGACAACCCCGGACAGGATCCACTCTTCCAGTTGACAGACGGTCAATTTCGCCTGTCAACACTATGTCATGGGTATCTCTATTGGTTATAATGTCTTGCAATATTTACTTTCTTTCTTTTAGTATTTGAGACAGCCTAGTCCTTCTTAGGTATCATTGTGCTTAAAATAAGATATTTGATTATTGAATAATATGTTGGGATTTGTTGTTTATAATTCACCCATATTGAGCTAGCAAAGAAAATATGAATCTCATAAAGTGGAGTGTCATCTATTAAAAAATAAGGGAGGGAATTTTGGGATCTTTCCATGATCCCTTTGATGTTGGCCATTTTTCCTCTGACAAGGAAAATAGTTTAGTAACTCTCTCCCTATATTTAGTGGTGGTAGATATTGCTTTAAAAACCCTTTAGATACACTTGACCTTGGGGCTTCCAATGAGAGTTTATCCACCACATTAGAGATTTTTCCCAGTAGGATGTGGTTTATTGTTGTCTAGTGGTTTGATGTAATTAATTTTTACTTAGTGTCATAATGATGATGATTATAACATCATTCGTGGGTCACTTATACATGTAGCATGTCCTCACTAGGCTTTTGTAATATTGCACATGTGCACATGGGGACAATTTTGGGAATTATTTGGTGGTGACCTATCTCTCTAGTAATGATGACCTTCACTGATAGGTCATTATTATCCACTACTTCTCCTTTATATTTTGATGATCTAGGTGGATCTCAGTGGCCAACCACCTTTTCCACTAAATAAAATTTTCGAGCCTATGGTTTTGATAAACCATGATATTCACCATTTTGATGGGGAATGTAATGTATACCATCTTCATTTGTTAATTACAAACATCATGTAATGATCTTATGTGCATGCCTACAACATAGCGTTAATGCATCATATCCCATTAGAACTCCATAATTAAGCACACTCGGGCTAGAGTAGTACTGGAATGGGTGACCACCCGGGAAGTCCTAGTGATTTACGTGCCTATAGAATTTTATAAACTTAGATTAATTTATCCCACATGCATCATGGGAATTGTTATCCTCTCACTCTCTCATATATAGCTGAGGTGAAGGAGGCCCTTTCAACATGTAATGGAGTGTAATGTAAATCTTGTTGCAAACGAAGCATAACCAACATCTCTTTCTTTTTAGAGATAAGCTACCCCATTTTGCGAGTTTGTGGTCTACAATGTTTTTCTATCTTATTCATTAATAGAAGTTGGGTTTCATTGTATTTTTGTGTTCTCTGTTATATTTTTGTTTTTGTCTCATTTCGTTCTTAGCATAGTCCTGATTAGTGGTATTAGAGCAGTCTTATCCTTGTCATTTCTCAGAGAAGGCCCCCGATGAGGTCATGGTATAGAGAGGTGGGTCTACAACAATTTTTTCTTGAGGACAACTGCTCTCGCCAGCCCAAGCGACCTCCCATGGCGGAAGAAAAGAGAGATGACAAAGCAGGCGATCCTTTCAAGACATTGTTCAAGGAATCCCTTGTACGACAGAGGAACGAGATGATGGAAAAACACTCAAATCCTTCGAAGACAATCGATGGCGGCGGTCAAGGCATCTTTGTCAAGCAGCCATTTCGCAAGTGTGATACCCTTCAAAGTACAAGTCAATTTTGATATCCCCTTATTTGAAGGCTAGATAGATGCATTTTCTCTAGAAAAATGGTTGAATATGCTAGAAGGTTATTACTACGATGAAAAAGTTCTCAACAGTGAAAATATCACCTTTGCACTCCTTGAATCCCTTCCCTGTGTCAGATCTTGGTGGGAAGGTTACTGGGAGAGGTACATCATGGATGAATCTACACCATCCAGGTGAGAACCCACTTGGGTGGACTTTGTAGATGCCTTAAAGGAGGAGTTATACCTTGTCAGAAACTCTGATGACCAATACATGAGATGGATGACTCTACATCATATAGGAGATCAGATAGTGTGGGATTACACTAACATATTTCATACCTTGCACTCAAATTTTGGTATCAAAGACTTCGAGTGGCACCTGGTTTTGAAGTATTGCAGTGATCTGCATAGGTACATCCAAATAGAAATGGATTTCTTGGACATATATTGAGTGGGTGTTGTTTATCGATATGCAGTCAAAATTGAGTAGAAATTCAAGCACCGGAGTAAGCGAGGGTTTAGGTTTGAAAATACGCCACAACAAAATCATGGAAAATGACACCTTAACTCGCAGAACAAAGGATAGAGAAAAGAAGGCAAACCTCAAGAGATCCAGCCCAAGAAGCAAGAAAAGAAGGGTAACATGAATCCTAAGAAAGACACCGGAAAGTGGGGTGAGTTCTACAACAACCCATGGAACAAAACCGATGAATGTCACTCGAAACAATCATTAGTGGTCGAGCTCAAAGAAAATGAATCAAAACATGACTCAAACTTTGATTCAGAGCACAATAAAGGGAAATGGATCATCAATGCAAAACCACTGCTACCATCGCAGCCATAATAATACAACCAAAAGAACAAAAGGATCACCTCTTACACTTGCAGATGTGGGTAAAGGAGACCCCACTGCATTTCATTGTTGACAGTGGGAGTCAGAAGAGCCTCATCTCATCTGAGTTTGTTAAGAGATTGAAGTTTCCAATGATTCCACACCTCCAAACATAAACCATCAGATGATTGAGTCAACGATGAGACATCCGTGTTATCAAAAAATGTTGCATGTCCTATGCCATAAATCCCTTTAAGGATGAGGTAGTGTGTGATGTTTACCCACTTGAATTTTTTGATGTTATTTTAGGACAACGTATATGTGGAAACATCACACTATCTATGAGTCTCAACCCCACTGTTACACATCAACATTACTCGCTTTGATAAGTGTCGCAAGTGTCGCATATTGTTCACAACTGTCGCAAGTGTCGCATGTTGCTCGTAAGTGTCGCAAATGTGAAGCAAAGCATACTGCCATGATGAAAACACCAAGGAGACACTTAGAATACCTCAAACACCTGATTTGGAGGAAGAGGGATGGTTAACTGAAGTTAGGTATCTCTTGCCACCTGAAAGAAGCTCTCAAACTAAGGTTTTAAGGGAGAGCGCTCCCTATCTCACCCTTAGGAGTGTTGGCTCTCCCCTATAAGGTGCTAGGGAGCATTATAGCACCAAACTGCCCCATTGAAGGAGCGTTATAGAGTTTTAGAGCAATGGCGCCCCCCTTGAGCTTACTAGGGAGCACTATAGCACTCTGATGCCCCTTTTGAGGGAGCGTTGTCTAATTTGGGCAGCAGTTGATCTGTTGAGGAGAATAAGGGGAAGATCTTTCAAGTTTGGAAGACAGTTGCATTCAAATTCCTGGTTCAACCATGATCTTAGGAGAATATCCCTGATCTAAGGAGGGAATTTCTCAACTTACCCTAAAGATACCTCAAGAGGTTAGGCCTCTCTGAACCTATATAAGCAAGCTCTATGATGGTGGAAAGGGGGAAGAATTGCAAGCATGAAACCTATGATCCCATAGGAAACACACAGTGGAATGGAGGAGAGTAATTAGTGAAGTTGTTGACATCCGGGTCGTGGATCTTTTGAGCAAGGGTTAGACAAAGGGGACTTGACAAAGCTATCGCATTCGCATCTATGGCTGTAAGTTACATCTGTCATTGTTCTCATCAATATGACACGCTTGGCCTGTTTCTTTCTAGTTTGTGTTTGATCTTACATGAACTTGTCGTTGATAGATAGATCTATTTTCAAGCTAATATCAATAGAGTAGGAAGTGGTTGTACTATTGTTTGTCTACAGGGCTCATCGAGGAGTGAAAGATCAGAGCTCAACTCAGAGCATGCAGGGACAAACGTCGGTAAAAGGTACTTCTTTTCTCCTTCCTCCTCGTGTATTAGTTTGTATAGATATGAAAGGAAGTTAGTTTCCATGTTAAGCGTCTTCTATCTTAAGAGTTAAGAGTCTAGCTCTCAAGAGGAGATCTACCTGTCCACAGGGAGATTTTCCTTCAACAGAAACTGGCAACCATACTGGGGACCCTCGAATCGAAACTTTTTGGTTTTGATTTCTCCTCATAGACCTTGTCTTACCCCTTGATTGTTTTCAGACCTGGTTCACCCCTTTTTGATTGATTTCATGAGCTGATTGACTCCCTACCCCATCACACTCAGCTTGATTGCCAGACTAGATTGCAATTTTTGGATTTTTTGACATTTTTATGAGATTTTCAAGCCTGGCGCCCCTATGGTTGTGTTAACAGTGTGCCAGTGCTCCCTAGGTGTCTTAGATAGAGTGCTAGAACACCTGTTACCCCTTACACCAGAGCGCCAACCCTCTTTTGGCCAAAAACCTTTTCAGAATTGCTTTTTTCAGGGTCTAGTCTCTGTGTTTTACTTGCTAAGCCTCTCTGTGAGTCAATGCTTCTTCCCATTCAACCTTGACATCCTTCCTTCTGAGGAACAAACACCTTGTTGTTTAGATTTTGTAGTCTTCTTCATTATTTTTGAGTTTTTCTGCTATTGGGAGTTTGAAACCAATGCATTGTTTTTCTCTCTTTTTCGACTGAGCAAGAAACTCTGGTGAAGGACATCAAAAGTCTATGAATCTCTTCAATTGGCTATTTTTAAGGTCATTGTTCTTCGATATCTCTTTTTGTGTGAAGTTCTTGATTTTCTTTGTTTTCTTTTCTTTTGCTTCTTGTTTTTTATCACAACAAGAGGGTGTATTGTTTGTATGAAACCCGCTTGTGTTTGTCTGAGTTTCCTTGATCCAAAAGGATAATTGGCAGGAGAAGTGTTGTTTTGAATTAATCATTATTCACATACAAACAATAAAGAGACATCTTCGTGATTGATTTTGCATATTAGAAGGCATTTCCAAAAGTTTTAGCACCACATCGGATTTGATTGAATAAAATTTGTTTGAGGACATTCCTTATTAGTGCTTGTTAGTGAAAAGAACTCTCTCTCTCTCCCTTAAATAGATATTCATCTAAAAGAAATGACTGCTTATCATCCTTAATGCATTTTTTTTTGGATTGATTCGTCATTCCATCTGTTTCACTTCCATGCACCCCTTTTGAGTAAAGAACAGCTATAAAATGAACACTAATTAAAAAACTATCTAGAACGTTTTCTTTTCTAGGATCCTCCACCAACAGTAGACTAGGAATAGTACTTTGAATTAGGCTGTGAGCATAACTCTCCAAAGTTTCCAAAACAAACATTAGCATCCCAAGCTAGGGAGAATCAAATCCAATTGTCCTATAAGTCTGCCTGGGATCCCCCTCTCACACAAGGGTCACGCACGAGGTCGCACTCGGGAAAGCTACGGAGATTATCTCTCCGTGGTTTGATTGATTGTAGTGGTCATATCGTATTATGGGGATCTCTTAAAGGTATACCCACAATGTTGAGTGGAATCCTTTCAATTTGATTTCGGGCTAGATACCATGCCCGTACGTTTGGACTGGACTGTCGACTGTATCCACCCAGGGGCTGACTGCGAATTGGTAACCTTAGTGGCCACAATCTTTAGGTTCTTACACAAGGTGACAGTAAAGGGAAGTCTCACTGTACCTGGAGAAGACATTGGTCAAACTCACTAGGGATCCTTGGAGGGTAAATCCACAATTACAGCATGGAAGCTTGCACCAGGGTGAAAGTTCATTAAGCAGGTTGCCATTGTAACTATTCCACCATATCCCCGCCCCTTCTTGACTTGATCATACGACGTTGGATTTCATCGCCAATTAGTATGGTCATCGAGAGAAGGTCTTGTTTGCTTGGTTGTGATTCCTAGATTCTATTAGCGTATGCTGTTTCTTTTCGCTAGTTGGCCATAGATCTTTTCCGCCGACTCTTTTTCACCAACATCGACCCTCCACGCCATTCATGGAGGCTACAGGGACTTCCTCCAGAAAATATGGAAGAGACTACCCCTTTACCCCCTCATTCTACGGAGGAATCTCTTCAACAGAGTGAGGTTCACGACACTATAACCTCCCAAGAAGAAGTTCCCACCCCTTTAGAGAATTTTTGAATTGTTTCAGAGTCTCCGGAGGCTTTCCGCATTCTGGAGGGATATGAGCGACGTGTTCTCAAACTGAATTCAATCGGTGAATTTGTCATCGTCAATCCTTCTGACATTCCGACTAGGCCTCATTCAAACCCTTTAGTCGATGACCCCTTTTGGACCGCAGACATTGTTTGAAGTCCACCGCGCATGGTGCAGGATCTTTATGGAACAGGAATAGGTGTCGACGTGCCTATCACCTAAACCGTACCTTTAAACCATTTTACTGGTACTACCATTTTTTCAGCCACACCATCCATTGGTCCGAACACATCGTCCATTGGCCCAAGGTCCACTTTTTCTCTCCAGACGGCCCATTCTACAATGGTCCCTCACGTTCCAACTATTCCCACCAGTAATGTGATGTTTAGCCAAGCTGCAATTGGCACACCAATAACACCTCAACCTTCATCATCACTCCCTTTTGGGTATAGAGCACTGAATTATTCCACTACCACTACTACCCAAGTTATGTTGGGAAGTTCCACACCTATCCAACAACCCGGAGGCACCGGTCTTGGTGGTCTTAATCCATTTAGTGGTACCGGTCAGTCATTTACATCTGGTTCTCAAATTTCAGGAACTCTACCTCAAGTTGGGGGGAATCCTTCCACCGAAGGACAACTTCCATTTGGAGGGCACCCTCATGCTGGGGGCAACCTCAATCCAGAGCTTACCATCAACCATATGGACAAAACGTGTCCACCACACCCAATCCATGGAA
The DNA here is from genome assembly GCA_032191745.1 of Picea mariana. NCBI lineage: Eukaryota > Viridiplantae > Streptophyta > Pinopsida > Pinales > Pinaceae > Picea > Picea mariana. Next base: position 10,477 of record JASDQU010032414.1, on the reverse strand, counting down.
TATCCCTTTTCTAGGAAACCCACAGTTCTTGGGGGGACACAATTCTCAAGCTCCACAACAACCTCTTCCCTCTCAAGGGACTCATCTATATCCTCCTTATATACAAACACTGAATCCAGCTTATAATCCTAAAAACCTATCCGGTTATCCCCCGCTCCCACATGTTTCTCAAACTCCCTCAAATCCTGTGTACCCTGGTCAACACCAACCCTATACAAGAGGACCCATTGGTTACAATTATCCGTCTAACCCAGTGTATGGTCCTACTGGTGTTCCTATGCCACACCAATATTACCCGTAGGTTAACCGACAACTACCCTTCCTAGCGAATCTAGACCTCCCAGACTTGTCTCGATTAATGAATGATCCTATTTTTCATTCTCTAGTTTAGCCAGCTATCCCAGCTAAACTTCCTTCTGATATTCCAAAATTCTACGGAAAGTCTGGAGAAGACCCAAACAACCACGTGATGACTTTCCATTTGTGGTGTTCATCCAAATCCCTCATGGATGATTCTATACGTTTGTGTCTTTTCCAACGAACACTTACGGGTTCTACAGTGAAGATGTATATTGAACTACCACGAGCTTCTTTTCACGATTTCAACTCCCTTGCCATGTCCTTCCTCACACACTTCCAACTACCCATTTGATATGGGACGGGTACTGAACTATTGACCTCCCTTCGTCAGACAACCTCCGTACATATCTCTGATCATATTCATGAATGGAGACGACGACGAAGGTTAATCAAAGCGGTCATTCTTGACCAATTATTAGTGGAATGATTCACCAAATCACTGTTACCCTAGATCGCTTGTGATGTTGCCATGGGTGGTGTAGTCACCCAGGAAGAAGCTATTGCTCAGGCTTAGTACTTATATTTGGTTTATTCACAATCTAGTACTCTGTACGAGTTGATAACAAATGCTACCCGTGCCAATAATGATCCATCCAAACCATCATCTACCTCGCACGTGGATGGAGTTATTGGCTCCATCAAAACCCAATCTACTTCCCAGTCCACTGGAACAACCCAGCACTCCGCTTCGACGTCTTCTCCCAGATTGACTGCACCCTCTTCTACCTCCCCTCAAACACAAGTTTCTGAGGTGAATGCAGTCCAATCAACCCCTTCACAACAACCTGGGGGCAAGAAGAAAGAAATAAATAAACCAAAGAAAAACAACAACAACGAACAACCAAAAAATCAACCGCAAACCCCAACTATCAGAAAACAACCACAACGGAAACTGAAATTCCCATGTCTCATTTGTGGCGATGATCACTACACTCGAGACTATCCACATCACAATGAAGTGGCCAAGCTTTTTAAAGGAAATTCACAACCCGCTGTGCTTACCCAGCCTTTTCCATAGCATCAATCTTTGGTTGTTCAAACCCCCACTGCAGGGGGTAGTTACAACCAGTCCCATGATGAGGCCTCGACAAGTGCCCACATTTACATGTTTAACGGGATTAATCTGACCACTCGCACTACGACTTATGACACACCGATTAAACCTTATAAGGCAAAGCCCGCTAATGGTTCTTTACCGGGCCCATTACCATCTTCTGTTAGTCCTCCATTTGCTAGCCCTCCTTCCGGGCCACTTCAGATTGAGAAACCTTTGTTTGACTCCATTTTACGCCCTCCTAAGAGCACCATTCGGAAATATACCTTTAATCCTAGTTCACGGGCTGCCCAAAACTACAACATTGTTGAAGATTTGGCTCAAGCATCATGTGCTATGTCTGCTTTGGAAGTTCTACAACACTATCCCAACCAACGTAGAATGCTCTTATCCACCATCAGTGCTTTCGATCCTGAGTCATATAATAACCTCACATTTAATCTAGATGATCATCAACCTTGGCTCTCCCACCAACTAGCTTTTCGGATCAATGTTGTTGTTCAAAATCAACAAATCCACCGAACTATCTTAGATGAGGGAGCCTCTACTTGTGTCATGTCTTTAGCTTGTTGGAAAGGCTTAAAATCACCTGCCCTTAACAAATCCCCTACGATGTTACGCGCTTTTGATGGGTGAGGTTTTCATCCTCACGAACTTTTACAATCTTTGGTCGTTTAATTGGGCGGCAAAATTGTTACCGTTGATGTCGAGGTGGTCGATTTCCCCCTCGATTACAACCTACTACTTGGAAGAAGTTGGTTCTATGCTATGACTGTCGTCGCCTCGTCTAGGGATGATTTTAAGGATGGAATTTATTTTTAAATGTAGAAACCTTGACGAATCTTACTAATCCTTCATATGTCAACTATAAATGTTTGGCGATATATTTGTAAAAATATTCAAATTTCTAAGTTTTTTATATAGGTTTTATAAATTTTTGGCTATTTTTAAGGTAAAATCATTTTATCCTATAGAATTTGGGTGAATCATTTTTAAAATAGCGAATCTCATTTTTGGAAAAACCATGCAAAATTAGCCCATGAGTGAAATTTAGCCCCTAAAATCATCCCTAGCCTCGTCGGTGTTTCGATGTGTACAATTCCCCCATCAAGGAAAAATTGTCACTATCGATCAACTAGATTTTTGTACACCCAACGCTCGTGCCCCTGTCACCAACAACATTCCTTTTTTGGGAGACCACCCAGTTATGTATGAAAGCATCGGTGTTGGCTTATTGAAAGATTCTAGCCTTATGGGTACCTTCCCTACACCACTTCCACCCACCACACATCGTATTGCCACTGTCAATATGATTTCGACTACGGCTTATCAATCTTTGGAATCATCTGACCCTTGGATTGTACCTAGTCCTTTGGAATTTGATGTGCTCGGTGACACCATGCCACTTAGCCCAGCAGAGGCCACATATGTGGCTATTCAATCTGCCTCTCCCTCTCTGGACAACCCACATTTACTGGCACCTGATGCCTACTCGATGCCTTCATGGTTGGATTCCCTATCGTCTGCAATCGATTACATTTCCCAAATTTTCCCTTCTGACGAATTTATAATGGAAATTCTTAGTATTGACAACGTACCTTGGGATGATAACCATCATCGATCCTCTTTTCTTCCACCTCTGGAAGAACTCCACAAATACATGCACTCTGTCTTCCCTCCTGATGTTACTGATTCTCCACAATCTCCCATCCTCACACAAGATACTCTTTCTGAGGGGAATATGGGTAACATCTCTACTATGATCATTATTGATATTTCGATCAAAGAAGGCGTTGTGGAAAACATTAACCTTTGTGCTAATTGCACACCCGAAGAAGTGGTATCTTATACCGCTCTGTTTAAAGAATTTTGCGATGTCTTCACTTGGAGCTACGAGGAAATGCCAGGAATCGATCCTTCGATCTTCGTACATGAAATCAAGACTTACCCTAGTGCAAAACCTGTCCGACAGAAACTCCACCCGGTTCATCCCAAGAAAATCGCAGCTATAAAGGAAGAAGTTGAGAAACTTTTAAAATCTAGCTTTATCTACCCCGTCCCTTTGACAGAATGGGTCTCCAACCTTGTTCCGGTTGCCAAAAAACAAGGAACCATCTGTGTCTGTGTTGACTATCAGGATCTCAATAAGGCTTTTCCAAAGGACAATTACCCTACACCCTTCATCGACCAGATTATTGATAATTGCGCTAGGAGCATAATCTTCTCTTTCATGGATGGCTTCTCCGGGTATAACCAGATTGAAATTTTAACTGTTGATCAACATAAGACGGCCTTTATCTGCCCATGGGGAACTTTCACCTATCAAAAGCTACCTTTTGGTCTCAAAAATGCTGGTGCTACTTTCCAGCGGGCCATGTCGTACACTTTCCACGATATCAAGCATATTGTGGAACCCTACATCGACGACTTACCTGCCCACTCATCCAATCGAGCAGATCATGTTGATCACTTATAGGCTATTTTTCTTCGATGTCGGTTCTACCATATCTGCTTGAACCCACATAAGTGCATTTTTGCTGTCAAATCCAGTCGACTCCTCAGTTTTGTAGTCTCTAAAGATGGGATTAGGGTGGACCCCTTAAAGATTAAGGCTATTCTATCCTTACCCCCACCTGCTAATTTGACCCAACTCCAAAGTTTGCAAGGAAAAGCAAACTTCCTTCGCCGTTTCATTTGTAATTATGCTGAGATAACTAAAGGATTCATGCAGTTGCTGTAGAAAAACACCCCTTTCATCTGGGATGACATCGCTCAACGTTCATTTGATGCTCTCAAGCATGCCTTGACCCACGCAAGTTTGTTGCACCCTCCAGAGTATACAAAGGACTACATCCTTTACTTAGCTGCCTCCACTTCCACTATTGCAATGGTGTTGGTTCAAGAGGACCCCAACGGTGAGGAACATGTGATATATTGCCTGAGCAAGAGTCTATCTGGACCTGAACTCTGATATTCACATGTAGAGAAACTGGCTCTGGCAGCCGTCATCGTTGTCCAGAGATTCTGCCATTACATCTTACTATGCACCACCACAGTGATTGCAGACTCAAACCTCATGTACCACGTCTTGACACGTCAAGTGCTTGAGGGAAAATACTCTAAATGGATCGTCATCCTTCAGGAATTCAATCTTGAATTTACGAAGTCCAAAGCCAAAAATTCCCTGGTGTTTGTAGAGCTTATCTGCGATCTCCCCCATGCTGATGAAGACATCGAACCTAGAGATTATTTCCCTAATGAAACTCTTTTCCTCATCAGCACCTATGATCCTTGGTATGGAGACATCCTCCTTTACCTCCAAACCCAACGCTTTCAGCCTAACACTTCCCATGAAGAGTGTCGTCGTATTCGCCACCATTCTCGTCATTACCTTATCGTCGGCAACACCTTGTATCACCGTGGTATTAATACTATCCTTCGACGATGTTTGATTCATGCAGAGGTTGAACGCGTTCTAAATGATTGTCACCTTGACGCCTGTGGCAATCACCTTTCTGGAATGGCCACAGCCCAAAAAATCCTACGTGCCGGCATTTTTGGCCCTCGATTTTCAAAGATTGTATTGAGGCAGTCAAAAAATGCCCACCCTACCAAGTTTTTAACAACAAGGCACAAACCCACCCTACAGCGCTGCACTCCGTTATCACCATCATCCCCTTTGCAAAGTGGGGTATTTATTTCATGCAATGTAAGCCTACCTCAGCCGGGGGGCATGGTTATATAATCATCGTCGTCGACTACTTTACAAAATGGGCTGAGGCTATGCCTACCTTTCTGAACGATGGTCGTACCACAACTCTTTTTATTTTTAACCACATCATAACTCATTTTGGTGTACCACACGCCATTGTCACCGACCACGGTGCACACTTTAAGAACCAAATGATGAGTGAATTGCATGCCAAGCTGGGTTTTTGCCATGAAAACTCATCCCCATACTATCCTCAGGCCAACGGACAAGTTGAGGCCATCAACAAAGTCCTCAAAACCATGATTCAATGCATGGTAGGGGAAAATAAGACATCCTGGAATCTACAACTTTTCTCCACTCTCTGGGCTTACCGTACTTTCGTGAAAACCACAACTGGATTCACTCCTTTCCAGTTGGTGTATGGCATCGAAGTCGTTTTACCAATCGGGTGTGAGATTCCATCTCTGAAACTTAAAGTAGAACTCCTACCCCATACTTCTGCCGAAGAAGAATGTTTCTTATATCTGACCAAACTAGATGAAACACGTCGTGATGCCGCTCTCGTTAACGAGGCACATCAGAAATGGATAAAAAATCAATACGACAAATCCGTCCATCCTCGGACTTTTGTAGAAGGAGACTTAGTCCTCGTCTATGACCAGCCTCATGACAAACTAGGGACAGGTAAGTTAGAACCTCTGTGGCATGGCCCTTACATTATGAAATGTGTTCTACATAGAGGCGCCTACGAGTTAGTCGATTATGATGGAATTTCCCTAGGGGAGCCCCAGAATGGGCTTTACCTTAAAAAGTATTATGCCTAGATCACCTAGCATGTGTACGTTGTACATTATTGTATTTTAGTTTGGTGTGTCTGTTTCTTTCACGTGCTTGAGTCTTTACCTTTTCCACTCATAATTGTGCCTTGTGTTTTCATGCGCAAATGACATCTTCCTTTCCTATCTTTGTCGGGTTTGCGGATGGCGCTAGTCGACACACCCGGAACATTGCTTCGGCAGCATGGGTCATTTACCAATTTGACGAGGTGGTGAGTTCAGGAGGTATTTTCTTAGGACCAACAACTAATAACATGGCAGAATATCATGATGTCATCGGACTCTTCACCCAAGCCTCCTCTCTAGGTATCTCTCGTATCATTGTCAACCTAGACTCCCAACTTGTGGTCTATCAACTCAATCGTATCTACGCTATTCGTAATCCTATCCTACTACGTCTCCACCTACAAGTTCGTCGTCTTGAACGAATGTTTGATTATATCGAATACAAACATATTCCAAGAGAACTCAACAATGTTTCATATTCGTTAGCTAATTACATCATGGATCGGTATCTCGCCCATAGATAAGATTTCATAAAGGAAAACGAATTGTACATCACATGTAAATTAAAACACATCACATTAAAGGCATCATCATGTACAAATGTTTTGGCACTGTAAAAACTCGGAACTGTATATATATACATAGAGTGACTAAAAATGTTTTGATTACATCAAAAAAGTATTTAGAAGAGCAAATTGTTGGGTCTTTACACCCATACAACATCGCCTGACAAATCATACAAAAATACAATCACCAAAGAGACTCTAATCTCTCTGCACCGCATTGTGCTGAGAGTAACATATCACTATGCACACTACGCGTCTTAGTAGAGAATTAACATTCTCTAGCACTCCCACAGTGTGCCTCTGCAAATGTAAAGGCACTTCTCCCCTCCATAGAGGAGGAATGCCCATCGTGAGGCCTTGAAGGTTTCTTTCAACCTCCCGGAGACCTATCACTGGTGCCCCTGGATTTGCTGCAACCGGAGCACCCCCATGATGTCCTAGTATCGGTATCTCAGCTGGGCGCACTGCTCCCTTGTCTGCATGTTGAAAACAATACATCCATTAAAAACTCTTCTACGTACCCAAAAAAAATATATATACATTAAAACTTAAAAAACAAAAACTAGACAAAGTGTTGCTTAATCTATCACCTGACGCATCCTAATCTTCCCCGGCAGGTAGAATCAAATCCATGCTCCCACGAAAGTCCACCTCGGCATATGGGAAGTCTTCGATCCAAAGATACTGGCATCTCATCCAAGCGAAGAAGTCACCGGTGAAACGGAACTCTGACTCTTCCACTAGTCTCGGAGACAGACTAGTCCACCATTCCATCCGTGGTTCTTCCACTGGTCATATTGCCAATGCTATCTGAGACTGCATCTGAGGGATGCGCTCTAAGAAAAATGACACCAAGAAAGAGCCGTATCCGAACTGTTTCTGCCCCATCCTACACCGTGAAACCTGTTCCTTCACATTCCGAAGGAACCCTGTGCTCCAGTTAAACAGTGTTGGCTCCAAACACTGTACGCCATAAGACACCTGTGATCTCGACGCCAGATGTGTGCTACTGCTTCCCGTCACACTCATGATGGAAAACAAAATAGATCGAAGGGGTAACTCTCTGATATCCTTGATAGGGATTCTACCCCCCACCAATCTTGCTCCTAGGACACAATGACGTGCCAAATACACGCCCACTTGCTCAGGAAGCGCCCTCTGTCCGGAAAAATATATAGGAACCCCTATTTTTGAGAGGCCAGTCAAGAAATATATGTATTCCAACTCGATGGTTAGAAGTTGTGTTCCGATCCGGAACCCTTGCTCCGCGACATCCCACAAGCTGATTATGTGCTCAAGCAAAAGAATCTCCTTCTTCATCTTTTGTAATTTGAAGAATTTCAGTAGGCCACAAGATCTCAACACGGCCTGCATGCGAGGAATCCACAAAGCAGCCAACTCATTGATCTTGTGCTCTCGTTCTTTCCACTCGATCATGGTCGCCGAAACCACCTACAAAAAAAAAACAAAGAATTTCATTATTCAATTTTTTCGCAATTTCGGCAATTTCTTAAGAAATTTAAAAACATGAAATCTAATGCCCACACTATTCGAAAAATACCACGCCCTCTTTTTATCACTCAACAATCATCACACAGCAACAAAACGTTTTTAAATAAAACTGATTTTCATAATGGCTGCGTGGGCATGTTTTTGAGTTTTTTTATGGATTCTTTGACAAAAACGACCCATCCACCCAAGTTTCAAGGCGTTGGCATCTTTGCTATCACCTTCTAAACACTTTTTTGCAAAAGAATGTATTTTTCCCATCATTTTTAATAGAGGCCGATTTGATCTTTTTTGGAGCGGCCTAGGGCTTCATTTTTTAAATTGAATACTGCTATGAAAATGGATATTAAACCATGTAATTGAAATAAGGGGAGATGAAGATCTACCTGGTCCAAATGGCAAGAGAAATGGTCAACCGTAGTTTCGGTATCAAGAGAAACAAGATCCACCTCCAAAATGAGAATCTCCACTGCTACAAATCCTTATGCAAAATGAAATGGTAAATGAAGATTTTTCTTGTATTACTATTTATAAATTTCCATTTTTTATGAGGTATGGTTATTTATGGGTTTCTTTGACAATATAATGGCTTCACTAAACCTCTAGATTGCAGTTTTGACATCACAGGTTTCCAAGCAGTTTTGATCGTTTGTTTACCTTGTCACACCCATGAGCATAGTCTTAGTTCGTTTTCAAGCTTGAAAATATGAGAACGCACCGGGTAGAATTTTATCTCTTTTTTGAACCTGCATGGACACACGAAAAAGGAACCCCCTGGAGTCATCTTTAAACTCTTTTCAGACTCTCTAAATATGAAAATATCATCGAGTGATCTTGCTTCCTTTCACACTCGTTAAAAGGTTCGAAAGGGGGTCTTTTGAGCGATAGTTTATCTTATTTTCGGTCTCGTCAGACTACTTTACGAAAAAGGAACTAGGAGAGTTCTCTTTTAAGTGTTTTTCCAAACTCTATAATCATGAAAAACCTTCGAGTTTTCTGTCTTCGGACTCGCTAAAACAAACATTGACAGGCCCATATGGGACCGAACCCTTACTTCTTCTGGTTCGTTAAACAAAGAAAGAGGAACTTACCGAAGGTGAGTTATATCGAGCATGTATTACCCTCCTCGAGCTCGTTAAATCAAAAAGAGGTACTTGTCTATCTGGATGGGGGAAAATTTGAAAGAAGCAAGCCATGCAGTCTCTTCAGAACACTACCAAGTAATTCTTATAGTCGCCCTTGAACATGGCACTTTGTTTTCTGCACGCATTATAATCCGCTGAACCTCTACACTGAGCCAATCCTTTGAATTTTTTTCACTCCTTTGGGTCACCTAACGTAAGTCATAGCATCCACTGCATTATCAAGTTTTGTTCCATGTCATGTTTCTACTCTTGTGCCTCAGTGTTCAAGGGAAGTATCCACCTCTAGAGTCAGCCATCACAAATATCTTATCTCAATACCCATGTCAGTCCATGTTCTTTTGATCTACCAACTACATCTCTATGTCTGTTTCGTGTCGTTGACGGGGGATACATTAAGGCCCTCCTTCGACGAGCCTATTCCTGTCGACTTCAACACATTATCCGGGAACTAGGCTTAGAAACCAGTTAGTACTTTCGGACCTGCATGCCTCAATGGCAGGCCTCCTCACGTTCGACAGTAGGTTTGCACCATTGACCTCTGATCGGATGATTCCGTGGATGTTCGACTCCAGCTCATCCATTCACATTTGTTGGAATGTACTAGAGTACCTTGGGAATCATTGACATTAATGGTGACCTCCCTCGCGCTTGTTAACGGTTTACATCATTGACCGGTAATCAAGTGGTTTCTTCCATGTTCGACATCAGGACATCTATTCACGTGGTTAGATTCGTACTAGATCAGGATCGGTAAGAAGACCCTGGGTTGAGTGATCACTTTGATATGTACTTTGCCCAGGTTGCGAAGGAGTTTCTCTTGAACAAGTGATACATACATTGTTACATAGATCCACTTTGTATTGGTCGTGGCTATGTCTTGTCATCTTGTAGATCCTGTAGGGGTTGGAATAAATTAAACAACCATTTACTTTACAACATAACAGTAAAATTCAATAAATTTCTATAATTTAGCACATTCGCATACAAATTTATCAATAATAATAAAATTTTATAAGAGATTAAAAACAATTGCATAATTTTTAAATACCTGAACCTGATGCTAATAACCCTCCCTTTGTCCTTTACCTTCTTGACCACTGTTGCACTGTAAAACACTGCCCAAAACCTAGTTCCTCCCTGCCAACTAGGTAACTTCCTAGCTCCAGGATATCATATGGATATCCTGGCCCCCGTGCCCAAAACCTCCAGCAACCCCGGTGCCTGACTGATACAATCCCACCCCAAAATTTCACTTCTCTCTACAAATCCCAGAGCTCCCAAAATCCATC
>JASDQU010032407.1:9198-22010 GCA_032191745.1 Picea mariana | reverse complement strand
AATGTTGAGTAGAAACACCACATCCATGACACAATGAAAAGAATGGCAATGCTCTTTGTCATGTGAGACACAATGAAAAGAAGGGTAATGCTCTGAAAAAATATTATAAAATGATTGACATGGCCATTTCCAACCCCTCATGTTTAATCCTAAAAAATTATTATTGCATCTTCCCCAAAAAAATTTTTTGCATGTTGCACCAAGTTTAAATTTTGCACATTGCTTGGAAAAAGATGCTTGCCACATGTCACATGTCACAAGACTTTCAAAGTTGCATATATCATGTCACAAGATTTTGGAAGTTGCATATTGCATATTCAAGTTCTATTTGTTGCCTAGACTCCATAGCCCAACCACAAGGCACCAGGTCTTTCTTGCATTCTCACGCATTGAATCAATATATACCAAGTCTTATAAGAGAAGCTGAAATTATCATTAAGTGTATAACAAAATTACATTCACAGATATATACAAGACATAGAAATAGCCTTGTGTCTATTATCAAATGAAAAAGTATCCATAATGTCAATGCATTATATGCATCATTACATGTTCAACTATATATTGTACATATAAATGTCTTATAAAATTATTACATGACATCATGAATTTCTTTTAGTCTTGTTTTGTGCTTTCCAATTCTTAAGCAATTCATCCATCTCCATGTATTTGTTTACTGGGCGCTCTTCAACAGTTGATGTTGTTTCAGTCCTTTCACACTGATTACGTCTGGTCTCGTACCCATGGTGTGGATGCTGCTGTGAGGGGCCATCACCTGAAAAAATAAAAAATATTAAATTTATATGGCCAATTTTTAAATATCATTGAAGTATTTCATTAATATTAAAGAAAAAATCTGCAATGTAATTATTTACCTGGTGCTCTAGTCGGCACCATTGGAATGGCTGCTAGCCTATTCACCTGATCTTCAGGTGGAGGAGGATCAACTATGACATTCTCTGCCATTGAAACGTCAAAATTTATAAGTACAAAATTTATAAGTATACAATTATTAAGTATATGATTAATATATAGACATTTTACCGTTGTGGGCCTCAGTCACGGGAACATCTTGGGGCTGCACCTCACTAGGATGGGGCTGCTGGAGAGCACCATGATCTTTTGGTTGCGTTACACTATCAACACTCTGTTGTCCAATACTAATGGTTTCGTTGATAGTGCTAGGTCCCTAATTAAAACAAAGTAAGACATTAAATTATGGATGATATAAAAATTTTACGTATTTTATAAGTAACGAAAGGTTAATGTGGAATGATTTTTATTTACCTTATCCCGCAAATTAGATCTTGGGGTCTAACCCATGCTTTTCCTACGATCAACCACAGATTTATAATCGTACTTGTAACCAAGTTGGAGGTCTTCCTCCGTGGTTTGAATTCCGAAGTCGTCGCCCTGCATTGCATAAGGGTATCGTTTTTTAATGTTTTTGGCTGCAATTAACTTAAAGTTGTAAGGTGATACAAATAATATTATTAAGATGTTTGGGTACTTACAATTCATGAGTGTAACCTCGAGTAGTCGCCCTGGCCTAGATTGTGTTGGCCATGTTTGGAAATCCTTTCTTTGGTTGCCTTTGAAGTGTCAAGCAACCTATCATCAAAATTTTCAAGTATGTTATATATAACCACACTTTTATTTAGATCTAAAGAAAAATAAAGTTGGTATTGAATTCAAAAAATTGTAATTTACCTTGGTGTACCAGTTATTTGTTCTTCTGATTATTTCAAAATCTTCTCTTTTGCATCATCAATGATTGCCTTCCACTCCCTCTCTGGAATTGAGGGAGGACGCTCATACTTAGGATTTACTGCCAAGCTTCGTCTATAAACATCTCACATATATTTTAAATATTCACCCACTGCATATGTGACCGCTTTTTTATTGAACATGTCTACTCCAAAGAGGCCTTCAAGATAATCCATAAGTTCCTTTTTGAGGTTGGAATTCTAGAAATTCCACAACATGCGTAAGGTTGCCCCAAAAAAAGACAAGGTCTTTCTCTCTAGGTGCCTAGAAAAAAGGTCATTTCCTACACACAAAAAGATATGATCATTAATTTAAAATTAATAATCTATATGATTAATGTATGAGGACAACATTAAACGATTAAAATATGAATTAAAACTACCTGGGAGTCTTGATTGTTTTAATGGAAGTCCATTATCGTCGACCAAAAATGTGCATGGAAGGGTCCCCGTGCTTGTCACATGTCTAGCTCCAGGAAATGAAACCATCTCAACCACATCAATATGATCCTCATCTTTGCCACCATCTCTAGACTCTGATTGAGGTGTGGGTGCATGGCGGTGCATGTCATGGCTCCTATCTAAATTAGGTGTGGAAGATGGAGAAGTAAATAGTGCTCTAGCAGTTGTATGGCCACCTGCTTCAGGACTCTGTAGCATCTCTGTAGTGCCACTACTATCAACACCGGGCTAAACAGGCTCCAAAAATTCCTTTATAAAAAAGAAAATGTTTAATGATTGAGTACATATGAGTACATTAATTCTCAAAGTATCATAATTGAACATATGAGTACATTAAAAAAAAAACACTTTAAATTATGGTTATTACCTTGTATGTGTTAAGTTGTGACATAAGGAGATTGATCTTTGGTTTGACATCGGGATTTTGTTCTACACGATCTAACAAGCTAGCAATTTCCTTGTTTTTTTTTTGTATATGAGTGTGAGAATCTATATTACTGAAGAAAATTATAATAAAAAAAAGATACAGGGACTGCTAAGATCTACCAAAATGAAAACTAGATCTAGGGTCCTAGGGGAGAAATGTCTAATATAGCAGGGGAGGCCTGGGCTGCCACCATAGTAAACCGACCCAAACCTTCACAATCCAGTTTGAAAAATGACAGCATAACGAAAACAGAAAAAGCATAAGCATAGTGGGGTTTTCTCCTACACTGAGAAGCTTGACCAGGGCTGGTCCTGCGCTAGTCCAGGTTGATGGGGTGCTCTTCGTATCCATCCTTCCTTGCCTTGTTCTCCTCCCTCTGCTCTACCAGGCATATATTTTTGATGCACGCTAGGGTTCCATTTCTGTCGGCTGGAGTAATGTCTATATGGTGGACATAGCGTAGATAAAGATGGAATTTCCTTGTCAGTCGCTCTATTTTTTCATGCTGGCTTCACTGGTCCTCCGCAAGTCTTTTTGCACTCAACTCCAGGTTGCTCAGGTGGTTCAGAATACCTGTGAGCACCTTCTTCTGGTTCCTGGTTTCTTTCTTGTTGGTCTCTTCTGGTCCACACACATCTTACCTATCAACATTTTTGTTCTCCAGGCTTCCTCCATCGTCCTGTGGTAGAGGTTTTTTCTAGGTTGTGTGGCTCCTGGGTCCCTTATCCCCCCTGCTTCCTGAGTTACTTTTGTCCAGGATTTTCCCCTGCGAGCGTTGATGATTTCTCTCTCCCATATTTTGATGATCATCTTTCCCTTTGTATCGACCTGCGTGAGGAACGTACTCTTTTATTCCCTGGTCTCTTGTTCGATTCTTGTCATCCTCCGGGTGCTTGCCAGAGATTCTGTCCCCTGGGGGCCTCTCTTGTTGTTGGTTTTCTTCATGCGTACCATCTTCGCTTGCATATGGTAGTTTTTACATTGGGTTCTTCTCATGTTTTGCTTCACCCCTTTCTGGTATGTAAAGTGGCCCCTGTAATTGTTGTGCTCATGTCTGTTGCTCTTTCTATTATACCTTCTTTTATGGAGCCAACCCAATTGCGGTCTCGTCCTTGCAATTATGGCCTACTCATCAAGGTGGCCCTTCTGGTCCATATTCTCTATTCCAGAGCATGTGCACTTGATGGAATTGCCATTATCCATGCACCAATGCTTTGCCTTGTACACTATACGCCAGTCATCTCCCCACCCCGTAACTATACTTGGGTGAGGTGTACCCAGAATTCACCCTAGTGAACCTTTTCATCCTTTGTCCTTTGCCCCCTACTGGTTATATATTCTTCTTTCCCACGGGTAACCCCTGTACTTCTTTCTATTGATAGGACCGTGGTGTCATGCCTTCGGCTGATGTGTGATTTGTACCTGCATTTGTAACCTTGTTTGATTGGTGGGCTATCATATTCTACCTGGAATCTACATGCCCTTCAATTCCTTTTGTGCCTCCATTCTTGAAGTGATATTCCATAATACTACTATTGTCATAGTCTTTTGCCTCAAGTTGGGTGAAATCTGTTTGGAATTGACCTTGCAGGATGTTGCTCCAGATTGTGTCTAGTTCTGGACCTTCGTTATCCACCCCCTCATTCTCTATTATGTCCGCCAGTCCATTTGATGACCACTGAACCTAGCGCAACTCCAATGTGATCCCTGTCTATAAGTGCTCCTGGATTTTTTGCAGTAGGTGTGCCAATCGCCAGTGTCTCTGGATTTTTCCCATTCTGGTATCATTTTGGAGTTTTCTTACCGTGTTGATCACCAGCGCGAAATATCCTTCCATTATGGCGTTTGTCATCCCCTCCTGACTTAGAATCTCTAGGCCAGTCTCCAAGGCTCCAAATTTCATGACGTTGTTGGTTGAGTTGTCCAGATTCCCAGTGTACAATCGAATGATGTTTCCTTTACTATCCCTGATTAATCCTCCCAAACCTGTTCGCCCTGGGTTGCCTTTCGCCGCCCCGTCGAAATTGAACTTGAGGGAGCTTTAAGGTGGAGGCTTCCAGTTGCGCTCACCTACTTGGAGTTGCAGTGACTTTCTGAACTGATTGGAGTTGCGATCACCGTTCAGGTGGAAGGCCTCTAGGACTCGGGAATCCTGGTCAGTGGGTTGCACTCTACCTACCTGGAAGTTTTGTCTCTACACCGTATCTCATGTCATGGAGATTATTGTTTCCTTGATCTTCCCTTCGGGCCAGCTTTCGTTTTTGAAAATGTGTCGGTTCCTTTCCTTCCATATCAACCATATGATCATTCCTGGGGTGAGTATCCAACATAGGTTCACCTCTTCTTGTTCATTTTAGTTCTCTTTCCATAGATTGATGGTTGCAACAATGTTACCTCAGATCATGTTGGACTAGTGGAAGATACTTGCCACCCAGTCCCAGAGTTCTACAGTGTAGGTGCATTCCTCAAGGAGATGGTTTGTTGTTTCTTCCTGGGCTTGACAGAGATGACATATTGATGGACCTATGAATCCCCTTTTCCTTAGGTTTTCCGAAGTTAGAATGCGGTTGTGAAGTATTAACCATTGGAATTTTTTTTATCTTTGGTCATTGGGGGTTGTTCCATAGCTTATCCCAATGTTGCGCCGGGTCTTCTTGGTCCAGATCCACTATATAGTGTCAGACTTCTTCCAAGTTGAATTCCCCACCGTATTTTTGTCCCAAGCTCAGCTGGTCCTCTCCTTCCATGAAAACTATTTTTCGTCTTCCTAGTTCCTTCTCCACCTCTTTTACTATTGTTTTGGGTGGATCATTTTTCTGCAGAGTGAGCTTGTCCTAGGTTCTCCATTTTTTGCGGTACGTTTCCTATTTCCAGTATTGGTAGATGTTAATTTTACCTTGCACTATTAACTCCTGTTGGAGTGCCTCTCTGTCTAGGTTCTCCATTTTTGGTTCCTGTTTCCAAGCATCCTCCCAGAATCTGGTTGTTCTGCCATTCCCGATTTCCTAGAAGTTGTGTGTCTAAATCTAATCTTTGTTGCGCCAGGCTAGGTTCCAAATGGTTGAACCTTCCCTGGTTCCTCTGAAGTGGATTTTGTCCTGGTTGTGAATGTTCGGGGCATACTTTTCCTTCCATAGGTTTACCCAAGGTGTAGTAGTTTCTTTGACCCAACGCCACCAGAGTTTCACCCCATAGGAGTTATTGGTCACTTGTGGGTCCTATAGCCCCATGCCTCCTTTTCTTTTTTGCTTACATACTTTCTCCCAAGCCACTAGGGCCCATTTTTCTTTGTTTCTGCACCTCACCATAGAAAGTCCCTTTGGATGGCTCTTATTTTTTGTAGAATCCCCTATGGAGTTGGGAAGACGGACATCATAAAGGTTGGGATTGCTTGTAAAACAAACTTGGTTAGGATCATTCTTTCGACTAGATTGAGGGATCTATATGTCCAAATTTTTACCCGCTCCTATAACTTGTTTATTACTCCTTCCCAAGTTGGCATTTTGTACACTTTGTCTATCATTGGAATCCCCAAGTACTTGGCTAGGAGTGTCTTCCGTTAAAATCCTAGAATGTTGGTCAATTTTTTTTGGATAGTTGGGTTAGTATTGAAGAAGAATATCATCGACTTATAATGGTTGATCTCAGCACCTGAGGCTTCCCCAAAATCTTCTAGGATTAGTTTCTAGGCTTTAGCTTCTTTGACCATGGGTATGCAATGGAGTAAGGTATCATCCACAGACTATTGGTGTGTTGAAGTAGGTCAATTTTCGAAGGGTTTGAGACTTGTTATTTCCCTTGTTGCGGTTGCGCTCTTTATGTTCCAGCTGAGGCCTTCCATCATCAAAATGAATAGGAAGGGGGACAAAGGTTCTCCTTGTCTGATACCTCTTGTGGGCCAGAAAGGTTTGGCAGGGACTCCATTGATTAGTAGTGAGTAGCTTGTTGTGGATATGAGACTGACAATCTAGCTGATCCTGTGCTTGGTGAAACCAAAGGCTTCCAAGGTCTTGACCATATAGTGCCAGCTAATTTTTTCATAAGCTTTTCCCAGGTCCAGTTCTATTATCATTCTCTCTCTCTTCTGAAGCTCCAAGGTGTGAATGATCTCATGGGCCTGGATGATGTTGTCCATTATTTGTCTTCCTTCCACAAAGAATGTATGTTCTTGTGAGACCAGTGTAGGTAGGAGGGGTTTTAGTCTATTTGATATGACTTTGGATATTATCTTGTAAACCACATTGCATAGTGCTATAGGTTTGTACTAGTCAGGGTTTTTGGCTTCATTTTCTTTGGGGATTAGTGTGATATTTGTGGAGTTTAGTTCTTTAAGGATGGAGGCTAACCTTATAGAGTCTTATACTACCTTATAAATGTCATGTTTGACGATTTCCCAACAGGATTTGAAGAATTCCATTGTGAATCCATATGGACCTAGGGCTTTCCCATTGGGCATTTCGTAGAGCACCTGGTCAAATTCTTCTATGGTAATAGGTTTTTTTAGGAAGATGTTTTGTTCCTCTGTGACTAGGCGTGGAATATGTTGGTTTATCCTTTGAATGGCCTCTGTTCTATCTTGGTTGGGTTCTTTGGATATCCCATGGAAGTGTTTAACCAAAGTGGTTTCAATCTCCTGATGTGATTCACGCTCGATTCCATACAAGTCCTTGATCTTCAGGATTTTGTTGTGGGCTCTTTTGGCCATGGTTGTTCTATGGAAAAACTTGGTGTTCCATTCTCCTTCCTTTAGCCATTGGATATGGTACTTTTGATGCCAGAGTGTTTCTTTCTGCTGGCATCACGCCTCCCAATCTTGGGTCATCTGGATCTCTTCCTTTTTCCGGTCCTCCGTATAGGCTTCCAGCATGCAGGTTTCTTGGAGTTTTTTCATTTTTTCTTCTAAGTTGTTTTTCTCTTGGTTTATATTCCTAAAGGTATCCCTATTCCACTCTTTGAGATTATTTTTGATGTACTTAAGTTTATTATAAAGTTGGAACATCCTGGTCCCTTTCTCCGGTTGCTCCTCCCGCCACCACTGTTTGAGTCTTTCCTTGAAAGTCGGGTGTTCAATCCAGAATTTCTCAAATCTAAAGGGTCTTTTCTTTGGTGTTTTTTGGAAACCTGCTTCTAGTTGTATTGGCCAATCATCATATCTCCCCCAGGGAAGGATGTTGCAATCTAAGGTTAGCCCCTACATAATGAATGACTCTGATATAAGGAATCTATTGAGTCTTGTTTCTACCTGAAATTGGTTCATCCGTTTATTGTTCCAAGTAAACTGGCCATTCTTAGTTTTGAGATCTGCCATCTCTGCTATGTCTATGAACTTTGAGAAATCATCTGCATCCCGGTCCAATCTTCTTTTACCTCCTTTCTTCTCCACAAGTGAGGTGATGATGTTGAAGTCCCCTGCCGAGATCCAGTGGAGGTTGGTGTATCAGGATTTTATGTCTTCTAGGTCTCAGATCATTCCTCTCTTTCTGTCTAACCCTTGGGGTCCATACACATTAGTGCAGTGAATCTCCTATGTGTTTCCAATGATTTGCATGCGTACCATTAGGGTGTTCCTGGTTTCTTCGGCTGCTATTAGATTTAGAATTTGTGGGTTCCACAAAGTGAGAATATCACCTGCCATTTGGTGGTATTCAATGGCTACCATATTGTACTTGCGCCATTGTTATTTATTGATTGCCTCCATTCTGTCTGTAGTGCATTTCATCTCTTGAATGAAACAAAGATCCGGTTGTTCCTGCTTTAGTTTATTCCTAAGGATTCTTTTCTTTATTGGGATGTTTAGGCCTCTTATATTCCAAGTTTTGACCTTCATTTAAACATGTGGGTGGGAGTTGGGAAAGAGTTTCTTGATCTTACCAAAAATTTATCAGTAGTGCTCCTAGCTCCTGTAGGACTACTCTGTGTGATTTCCTACCTTTTTTCCTCCTCGTCTACTTGGGTGATAGCTGTGGTTGTTCCTCGTCGACTTTGACTCCTAGGTGTCTTATATCCCCGTGTGTGCATTTTTTCCCTCTTTCTTTGGCTTCCTCCTATAGGAGAAATAGGTACTGGATGCGGTCAAGTTGCTCTATTGGTACGTTGTCAACTCCCTGCCTTTTCCATTGCTCCAATATGTTCAGAAGGTCCATCCCTTCTTTTTCCACCAGGTTGCCCCAATATATATATATATGGCCCTTTTTCGAACATATCAGAAAATATGAAAATTTGTTGAATCCCCTCTTTCCACATCATATATTGTCATATTGTAATGTTTAAGTATCTAGAAAGAGAATTTCATAGCCAAAAGGCTTAATGGTGGAGTCCATGTGTATTCTTCGTAAGGATTACATACAAGTGAATATCGTCACATAGGAAGTTGCTAGACAAGTGAAACTCACATAGGGTTTTCACTTTGCCACTCTAATGGTTTTCATTGTTGGTCAAAGGGGGTCGTAAATCCCCCCACCAAAGTATAATTATATCCAAAGCATGTGGTATGTTTATCCCTTTGAAAAAGTGGGGCCATCATGGCCATGTAAGTGAGTTGGACAATTCCACCTCAATTTTGAGAGTCTATATTAAGTAATAAACAAACTTTACTACTTTCATTATAACTAAAACCTCTTACAAATGGACATGGATCATTAGCAAAAAGACTAAAGGGAGGTAGTTGGCAAGGTACCAATTACCCCTTATTTTGTATAGAGGTACTACTAGTGAATTTCTTCACTACCCCTTGTGATTTTTATGAGCCTTGGATAGTTGGGGCACTGATTTGGTTTCATGTATTATGACGAGCTAGAGGGTTTTAAGACATGTTGATGGAACATATTATGTTTTATGGTTCCTCTTGAGCATTTGGCTTCATCCTGATTTTTGGGCATCTTTATAGTTCCTAAGGCAATTCACATTTCATAAGGCATTATCATGTATCCCAAGGTAGTCCAAGGTTGGTCAAAATAGTTTAGAGTTGTTCTTCATGTACCAAGACTTCTCATGCCATGTCATGTCCTAGATTTTGAATCACTCATTTAGAGTCTTGTGTCAAACGACTCCATGGGACATCCACCTTGGAGGTTGCATTGTGGAACTATTTGTCACATGTGGACTTATCTAATTCTCCCATGACTTGAGGAGAAAGTTGGCATAATTTGAGGGGGGTTGTTACACCTTGAACACCTCATCCATGACAATTTTGGATCTTATTTGAAGGTTTCATGTACTCTTTAGGGGTCTTATTGATGATTTATGGAGATTTTTCACTTTGGAGATCTATGTGTCCACCTTGGAAGATACCTAAAAGACTTTACTTGCATAATTTGAGGAGTTTGTTGAGGATATACCCCTTTGGAGGCCTTTGGATGCTAGACATTACACCTTGGATTCACCTTCTTCCTTCATTAATGGAGATTTTACACTCTCTTGGGGCCTTTTCACTTGGATCTTTGTACATGTGGTTTGACCACCTCATTTCTATTGTATTTTTTTGACTAGGTAGTTGGAGGAAATAATATTTTATCCCTCCCTAGGCTAGATATAAGTATCTCACATGAGACATTGCTATAGGCTATATATAAGGATCTCACATGATACATTGCTATTTTATTGTAAATGAAGTTGAGCAACACTCTACATGAAGATTTTTCCTTCCTCCTTATCACTCATGGTTGGATTTTTGGAGCATTCACTCCTTAGAGCTTAATTGACATATATTTCTTGGAGCATATGGTTGTGTAAAGGTTTCTTTATTTGTATATGATTGTTGTGAATTCTTGAATCTTCTCTATTGTGGTTCTTGTTTGGTGCATAAAGATTAATGGTGAAATGCTCAACTCTTCTACGAACTAATTACTAGATCAATCCATTGAAGGGATTTTTCTACCATTGGAGGGAATATGTTCTAGGGTAATTCATCTCCTTCTTCGTTTGTTGGTTTGGCAAGTGCCTTTCTTTATCTATCCATATTGGAATCCTAGAAAGAAGTATTAAGTAAGAATATAAATCCATAGTTGATATTGTTGGTGAAGGTTGTTCCCATGATGATCCCTTCTTATTGGGCCTTCATCTCCATTGTTAATATTGATTAGATGAGGGATTACTCTTCCTTTTTGGTTGTAATCTCTTAGCCCTAATCCTTGAACGAAATAGACCAATTGTGAAGAAGGTTTCTTCTTGAATCTATAATCACCTTTGATTCACATTGACTCTATTTCCCATGTTAGATTGATCATTGATCGCTACTTCCTTCCATCACCTTTTTTAAATCATAAAAACCCCAAAACATTGTTTTACTAAAGCTAATCCTTCATTTTGTGCCTCATTGCTTATCTTTAGTAATCCTAGTAGGAATACCTCCCTTGATCTAGAGGAGAGCCAACCTAAAGTGAAGAGGATAAGTTTATTAGGTGACAGTGATGACCGTCCTAATAGTTTCCCCTTGAGTTGTGCCTTGTGGATTAGGGATTTTATCTTTAAGTACAATTTGGGAGGTAACATTTTTGGCATTGTTGTTGGGGATAAAGTCCATTCACCCAAAAATTTTAGTATTATGCTTCATGACACCATAGTGAGAGTGTTGTATTACATATCTCCTTCTCCATTGGTGGCTCCATGAAGGGACAAAGCTATTGCTCCTTACAAATTTTGAAGATGTTGTTGGGTGTAAAGGTGAGCAAATCCAATAATTTTGAAGGATCTTTGAAGAAAATATCATCTTGGTGACTCCACCTTTGGTATTGATATGAGGTTTGATCATTGTTCATTTCATATTTTATTTTCAACCTTGTATTTAAGACCTAGAAGCAAAGAAAAATGGGATTGCCTCCACAGTTGGCCGATTGGCATGCTCCTTTTGATTTCTTAAATGTATCAAGGTTCCCTCATAAAAACCCAAGTATATATGAAAGATCAATTCCAAATTTTCGTGAACATGATGATTCAGTCATACTACATATTTCATCTTTCATGGAATTCAATTTGAGCATGGGTATCATTCATGAAGATGTTATGATGAATGTTTTTTAAATTTAGTATGAAAAATAGTGCAAGAGATGGTTTGGACATCTTGGTAGAGGATAAGTGTTATCTTTTGCAAGATTTGTTGAGGCATTTTGTAGGAAATGGAGCCCTAATTATCATGAGAAATGTATTCCCATTGTTGAAAGACTCAAGGAAGTATATGGTGCAAAAAACCCTATTGAAAAAACTCCCAACTCTCATCTTGAAGATGATGAAGGCATCATTGAAGCATGCTTTCCAAATTTAAAGATAGATTAGTGCTTGGATTCTACCTCCAACATTGATGTAGGTAAGGCTGCATGTGGGTATCCCTTAAGCACCTCCATCCCTACAACATGACCGATCTTTGCCAAATATTAGGTATGGATTCCAAATTTCAAAGAAAATGAAAATGAAGACGTTTGGAATGAAGAGTATGATACATGTTTGAAATTCTATGATGAGGTAAGTCCTACTATCCTACATGATAAAGAAAAAACAATTCCCATTATCAAGTTGAAAAATGAAGAATTCGCATAAACTTCCACCAATAATCCAAGCTTCCTGAACAGAGCAATCCTAGATCCTATGTTTTGTTTTTTAATGCCCCCCCTATTTATGACATAGATTTATATGAAGAAGAGCATATGGGTGATTGTGTTATAGAGTTACTTTGTGAACCACATAAGGAAAAAACAAAGAACCTTCTCCCTTATTCTATAGACACTCATCTTGAATACAAAAGGTTTTATTATGTGGAGATAGTTGACAGACATCCATGGTCGTTTCCAAGCACTACTATTGATGTTCAAGGATGTGGAGATCAAGAACCCATTGTGAAGACTGCGAATAACACTTAGGGTACTCACCATTCTTTCTGCCCTTGCGTGTGCTCTCATGTGCTCCCCTTTCTCCTCGCAGACTCACCCTTGTGTGCCCTTGTGTGCTCCCCTTTCTCATCACAGACTCTCCCTCATGTGCCCTCATGTGCTCCCCTTTCTCCTCACAATCTCTCCCTCATGTGCCCTCATGTGCTCCTTCTCTCCTCACAGACTACCCTTTCTCCTCTTCTCGTAGACTAACCTTTATCCTCCCAGAGGTCGCGTGCACACTCTATTCGCGCAGGATATGGAGTGCACAGTATAGGATGTGACTGGGGTATGGAT
>JASDQU010032405.1:11752-30741 GCA_032191745.1 Picea mariana | reverse complement strand
TATCCTTCAGCCTTCCTTTATCCAGATTGACTTAGGGACGTCTCCCTTGGACTTGCCCTCCTAAATAGAAAGAGCTCCCCATCGAGGTGACAGTGGGTGGGGAAGCTCCTGTTACGCCGGTTTCTACCTTTGACTCAAGCTATTTAACCTTTCCTACAAACCGTGCGATAACAAGTACAATGTGTGTAGAGTGTGTGAGCAAGACACAATATTGTGTAGTGCACTGTATGTGAGGAAAAGATGGTTGTATACATGTGTTGGATATTGTAATTCTTCCTTGAATAATAAGAATATCGAATATCATTGTCTATGATCTTTTCCCACATTGAGTTTCCACATAAATCACCCTGTCAATTGTGTGATTATTATTCTCAGTTTTTATGCTCTGTTTTTCTTATGCCTAACAATACTAACTATTAAACAATTTAAATCATACAAAATACTAACTATTATGCAATTTAAATTGTACTAACCACTTTTAAAGAGACCGTGAAGGCAGGTTCCTGGTGAGCCCGCATCCAACCTAAATCCATCATAGCATGCATCTACTGGAAATTACATTACATAGCAGATAACCTAAATCTGTCATAACATATACATTAAATTACAGATCAGATTAGATAACAGATCATACTGGAAATTACATTACATAGCAGATAACCTAAATCTGTCATAACATATACATTAAATTACAGATCAGATTAGATAACAGATCATAGCATATGCACATTACATTAAATCCGTCATAACATTACAGATAAGATAACCTAAAATTTAAATCCGTCATAGCATGCGTCTACTAGATATTACATCACAAATCATAATTGAAGGAAATGGATTCCAGAAATTTTAAAGAGATAGTGAATGAATGCATACAGGCCGACCATTGAAGGCATGTTCGTGGTCGGCCTTGCCTTGCCTTAGGTCCGCATCCATGCAAAAAAACTAAAACCTAAATCCATCATAGTATGTGTTTACTGGAAATTACATTACAAATCATAATTTACAAATCAGGAAGATCTTAACTCGTCCCGTCGTCCCGTTTGATGCTTTGCTTTGTTGGCCTTCTTCCTAGTCCAATATGTCAGAATGTGCTCCAAATGCATCCATTCTGTTGGCAATCCCTTTACAATAGCAATATGGATCTTGTAGTTTCAGGTATATGAATAGAGAAAGACCACGATAATATGAAACTTCAGAAAATACATTTATTATAAATAAATAAAATAAATAATTTTAAATTGAACTCAGCCCCTGTCCTAAATATGATACACCCAATGGGTGATCATGAAGTTGAGGTAGTGCTTGTTAATCATTCCAACTTGGTTTGTATAGATATTAATCTTTGTTAATTATCTAAATTTCACAATTATTGGCTTTATAGTAATTAAGTAAATGTGAAAAAGTAAATAGGATAATGGATACATTCATAACTAGCGCAGCCACTCAAAACCATGGCTGATGAACGGCTAAAGGCTATGCCAAAGCTTTCTTCGGCCACTGGAATGATGAAATGCGCGGACAACTGGAATTTGACAATCCAATATGAAATGTGAGGACAACTGGAAGTGTCCACACCCAGAAAATGAAAATGAAACATGTAGTGCTGCAGTAATTTCTTAATATGATTAGGTAAATGTTAAAAAATAAATTGATGTATTCAAAAATACAAGGAAGTTATGAAGAGTAAATCACATTCATTGAGTTGGGAGGACCACTAAGAATATGCTAGCATCTTCAATTGTTAGCCATCAGATTAAAGTTTTAGATTAAAAGGTGATTAATTGTGCCCATTGTCAATAGGTATACACCTTTCGGCATAAATATATATGAGAAAGTTATGAATAGTAAATCTCATTCATTGAATTGAGAAGACGACTAAAATTATGCCAGCATTTCCAATAAATATACACTGTAATAAATCTAAAATCTGACCACATTTAGAATAAAAAAAACCAAAAAAATATTAACCATAAAAAGTGGTTAATATCCATTATATTATGAAAAAATGGTTCCAAAATATTTATAACATGAACTTATAAAAAAAAGTTTTCAAAATATTTAGAACAAGAGCTTTTTAAAAAATGGTTTCAAAATATTTAGAACAGTAACTGTGGCTACTGAAGACGTGTTGCAGCTAATAAAAGGCTACATGTTATTGGAACTGACGTTTGTTTATTACATCTCTGCTGCTCTTACAGAGTTCCAATTTAGACCTTTCAAAGAGAATTTAATGTATACATAACCAGTTATAAAATGGAAAAATATAATTTCTGATGTTCTTCATGCAATGATGCAGCTTTGGAATTAATAAAAACAGACGTGGTCGCAGTAGCTGGCCCACAATTCTCTGACCTTGCTCATGTTGTATCTCATATAGCAAATCGAATTCAAATACCACTTTTGTCCTTTGCTGCCACTGATCCAACTCTCACATCATACGAATATCCTTATTTTATCCGTATGATCCATAGTGATGTTTTTCAGATGGAAGCAATTGCGGCTTTTGTGGATTCTTATGGTTGGAGAGAAGTTGTCGCTGTGTATATAGATAATGACTATGGGAGAAATGGAATTACTACATTAGGGGATGCTCTGGCAAGTGTGGGCGCTGAGATTACCATGAAGGTTTCTATGACTCCTAGAGTTTCCCGAAGCGAGATGGGTAATGTGTTGGCAAACTTGGGTTTAATGGATACACGAGTTTTTATAGTCCATATGTATTCAGATGCTGGTCTTAATTTTTTTTCTGAAGCTAAGAACATTGGAATGTTGAGCACCGGCTATGTCTGGATAGCAACAGATTGGTTATCTTCTGTTTTAGATTCTAGTCCACTGGAAGCAGACAGCATGAAGTCACTTCAAGGGTTAATTAGTCTACGTCCACATACTCCAAATTCAGGACGGCAAGCTGTGTTGAGACTAAGGTGGAGAAAATTACAAGCAGCTAATATGGTTAATGTTTCCTTGAATGCTTTTGGACTGTATGCCTATGACAGTATATTGATGATTGCCAATTCTATTAATGCCTTCTTGAACCAAGGAGGAAATATCTCTTTTGCAGAACAATCTATACCATCAAGTGCTGGTGGAAGCGATTCAGAACTAGCAGCACTGAAGGTCTTTGAAGGAGGAGCACAGTTACGAGAGATAATACTAAAAACTTATTTCGAGGGCATTGCAGGTCCTGTACAGTTAGACAAAAATAGGGACTTGATGGGTTCTACTTTTGAGATTATCAATGTAGTTGGTAAAGACTTCCAAAGCATTGGCTACTGGTCAAAGCGAATGGGCTTATCAGTTACCCCTCCAGAAAATACAGCCAACAGTTATAATCAATCTCATATAAAGCCAAAACTCTCTGATATCATATGGCCTGGTGAAAGCCAAACAGTGCCACGGGGTTGGGTGAGTGGCAAGCAACTTATAATTGGTGTGCCTAGAAAGGCAGGGTTCAAAGAATTTGTAAATGTGACAACAGTAAAAGGTAGCAGCGCGGTGAAAGGATATTGTATTGATGTGTTTGTTGCTGCAGTCCAATTGCTTTCTTACACTGTCCAGTACACATTTAGATCTTATGGAACAGGGAATTCTACTCCCAGTTACGATGATCTCGTGGAGCAGGTCGCTTTAAAGGTTGGTATCTGTTAAATTTTAATGACTCTTATGCCGGTTGGTAGCCTAAATGTTGATGTGAAAATGTGTCTACCCTAGGGATAATTTAACAGCTATTCTTGCAGAGCCTTGGATAATTTGTCGTGTAGTCTGAAAATAAGTATATGCATGTTACTTCAGTGCAACTAATCGTAATTGAACTCCTGCAGAATTTTGATGCAGTCGTAGGCGACATTTCGATTGTGAAAAATCGGTCGAACATTGTGGACTTCACACAGCCTTATATAGCAGCAGGCCTCGTTGTGGTGGTTCCTGTAAAAGAGATAGATTCCAACGCATGGGCTTTCCTGCATCCATTTTCAGCAGAGATGTGGTGTACGACTGGTGCATTTTTTCTTATCATCGGAGCTGTTGTGTGGATTCTGGAGCATAGAATAAACCATGAGTTTCGAGGGCCTCCAAAGAAGCAACTTAGTAATGTTCTCTGGTATGTGCAAACGTCATGTATCTGTTGAACCTTGATTATTTTATTGCCTTTAGAGTGCCTCCAGATTGATCACTTGATATAATTAAGATTGAACAGCATACATTATATGAGGGCTATGTAAGTTGAAACCAAGCTTTGAAGATATCTTCGCGTGATTATTGGAATATGGTTTAAATTCTATGAAAACCTTTAATATAGAAATTAGCTAATGTTTGCAAATGCAATGGAAAATGAAAAATTGGGAATTTCAGTCATTCAAATTGGGTAATAAATTTTGTTGAGGAATTACATTCCACCGACAACGAATTGTGTTGGATCATAGTGGAAATTTTAATTTTATTAATGTTTTAAATATTTCATAAATTTGAAATTAAAATTATCCTATTAAATTCATTCAAACCAAGTTGTCTGACAAAAGTTGAAAAAATAATAACTATGTATTTAAAATAATATTTTTAACCTTTTAAAAATGACACTTACCACAGTACAATATTGTTTTGTGCAGGTTCTCCTTCTCTACGATGTTTCTCGCACATAGTGAGTAATGATCTTTCGAATTTCTGTTGGTGAAGGCTTTTAGCTTTCCTCTAACGCATTGGTTTGATTTATGCTTACATAGGATTTATTTTACCAAGATGTATGAGAAAGATGAAGTAGGTTAGCAATAATGGAAAGGTATTGGTGGGAATAAATTCCCAGTGTGTCCAAAATAAAATCCGTTGTGCAAACAAGTTCGTGGAAAAGCAATAAAATAATGCAAATATATATGGCATTGATGCAGAGGAAAACACTAAGAGCACGCTTGGACGAGCACTCCTTATTATATGGCTATTCTTGGTCTTAATTATCACTCAAAGTTACACTGCAAGTCTAACATCAATCCTCACAGTGCAGCGGCTTTCAACAAAAATTCAAGGAATTGATAGCCTAGTAGTAAGCAATTCACCAATAGGATATCAAACTGGATCATATGTTCGAGACTATCTATCAGAAACGTTCAATATAGCCAAATCCAGACTAGTTCCTTTAGATTCGGTCCAGAGCTATGCTAAAGCATTATCTCTGGGACCAGATAAAGGAGGTGTAGCAGCAGTTGTGGACGAGCTTCCCTATATTCAATTGTTTTTATCCAAGCATTGTGGATTTACAATTGTGGGTGGACAATTTTCCGAAAGTAGATGGGGATTTGTAAGTAACCTTCCTCTCACCTTTGTTTTCTCATTTTATTCTTCTTCAATATGAATATCATGACAAAATCTATGTTGATATCAACAGGTTTTTCCAAAGAACTCCCCGCTCGCACCCGATATGACCACAGCTATCCTGGCCCTCTCTGAGAACGGCGGACTTCAGAGAATTAACAATAAGTGGTGGAAAAATGATGCATGTGATAAACAGAGCAGTCAACACAACTCCAATAAGCTTGGCCTACACAGATTCTGGGGCCTTTTCTTAGTGTTTGGACTTGTATGTTTAATAGCCTTGCTTGTATTTTTCTGTCACATGATTTACTTGTTCACTCGTGATGCTGACAGATATACTGAGGATTCCAATCATAGTTCCCGATCCTTCATCTCAAGAAGTGCAAGGATTCTGAAATCATTTTGCAGTTTTGTTTTGAGGGATGATGATCATGAAAGAACCATGAGGCTCCAGAAAAAGCCATCAGAGAAGAAAATGGATGTGCCTTGTGGAGTCTGGCATGCGTCAACTTGAGCCATTTACCTCCTTCAGTCTCAGTCATACCTTCTTAGTTGATCATGTTGTTTCTCCTTTTAGTTTTGTACTCCCAACTCCACCGTTTCAGTTAAGCTTGAGTAACATTTGTAAATGTAAAGATGGATATATATTATTGAAAGGGAGCAGTTTGTCACAGTCAGTTGGTCAGGTTTCATATGCTAAGATTTTCTTAAGGGGAGCTTAAATAATATTGGAACTGTGGATGGCAAAGTCTGCTCTCTGATGTTGAGCTGCCTGAGCTATCCCACATATTATTTTAAACGTAAGTGAATGTGTATTTCTTCTTAGGGATCCTGTCTTTTTCCTTTCTTTACGTTTGTAATTAGCTATCAACTTGAAAATAGAAGGGAAAATAGAAGGCCATAAGGTTCAAGAAGGTGAAACAAATCACCTTGAGGGTTGGCATTCCGAGGCAACTCCATAAGAGAGGATGCCTTGTTTAATGAAAGAGGACAGCCAGAGGAAGAATGAAAGCAAAAGGGAAATGGTCAGAGAAGAGGGCTCAAAGACGCATCATGTTCAAAGATCGAAGGACAAAGAAGCCATCAAACCTATCTACACATGAGTGGAAGATTGTCCATGAACCAAAACCATTTGAGAAAGACCACTAGTTAGTAAGAATGCATCAAAATCTCATTTGAGAGTGCATAGCTCACTATTGTATTAATATCTGGAGCAACAATAAAATCACAATTAATGTTGGTTTTTTCATTTGGGTTTCTAGGGTAAAATATTTGTTGTTGTGGTGTGTGATTGATAATTGTTGGCTAAGTGCTTCATTTTGGCAAATGATTGTGTGTTTTTTTGTTCAATTAACAAACTAAAACACACAGCCACAACCTTTCTCTAGTTCTATGCTTTAATTGTTATTTGGGATATATAAACCACAAAGAATTACTCCATAACTACATTGACTCTTTTTTCTCCTATTAATTTAGGAATCGATGGGTTTGTTAGGCAATTTGTGATCCGGGTGGATATTGGTGGCCACCCACCTATTCCAAGTGGCTCCTCTCAGTTTTTAGTTCAAGACATTCTTCTATAATTCTTTGTAATTGTGGGTTCTACGACTTATTTTGGAAGTTTTCATGTCAGTACAAGCCATTTTGGGGCTATAAACAATGTTTTGTTGGCTTGCCATAGTCAAATTGTAACTAAGTCAGAGTTTGATGAGGCCATAAACAATGTTTTGTTGGCTTGCCATAGTCAAATTGTAACTAAGTCAGAGTTTGATGACATAATGTGTAGGAGTTGGAAAATTTGGTCTTCTCCAATGAAAAGTCAAAGGGTCAAAGGGACATGTGGCATCTTCAACATGTGACACGTGGCAACTTTAGATTATGACAAGTGGCAACCTATGAATTCCACAAGTGGCAGCCATCAGGTGACGACATGTGGTATCACTAGGTCATGACAAGTTGCAAGGGTTCATAATGACAAGTGTCAAACTTTTGATAGTCCATGTGGAAAAAGATTGGCCAACCATGGGCTAACACATGGTC
Organism: Picea mariana; assembly: GCA_032191745.1. NCBI lineage: Eukaryota > Viridiplantae > Streptophyta > Pinopsida > Pinales > Pinaceae > Picea > Picea mariana. The sequence continues at coordinate 23,397 of JASDQU010032405.1, read as the reverse complement.
CAATCCAAGGGTGCCACATGTCACCATGGTCAAGGCCTTAAAAAGCTCAAATTTATATTGTTGGACTCCATGGGATTTGATCCCATGACCTACCTCTTCAAATGACTTAAGCACAATGAGCTAGATAGAAAAGGTGAATTACTACTTTAGAAAAAAAAAACACTTTTCAAAAATTTAATCTTAAACACCTTTTCCAGCTAAGGGAGGTGCGCCCCTTGGGCACTAGATCACATGACAGGGTTGTGACTAGGGGTGAGCCTGGGCGTAGGGACCTAAAGGGCTAGCAATAGGCCACATGGCCCTCATATGATCACAAAAGGGGGCTGTGTGCCCTAACTCGGGGCTTAAGAAATTTTTTTGCCAAAATTTAGGTTTCGACCTTATTTTAGTGGATTTTTTGCTGATTTTTAGTGATTTTTGAGGGGTTTGGGCCCTTTGAAGGGGATCCGAGGCCAAAAAGTTGGGGGGAAGTTGGATTTCGACCCCCAACTCACAATATATATAAACCAGAGGTTTTTGACAATCCAGGGAGGTCTAAAACAACAGAATGTTGAATTATTTGTGAAGTTTAAGCCATTTTTATGCAGGGAAGCCATTGAAGAAACGAACTTTAGAATCCATTTTCGGGAGCTACACTCAACATTTTTTAGTTTCATCAGTTGTGTTGGATTCCTGAGGTCGAGAAGAACACAACTAGACTAGTTTGTAATCCATTTGATGCATTTTTTAATGTATTTTTGAAGCATTGAAGATTAATAAGAAAGCCTCCCTCACCAAGACAAAGGCTTGGAGATGTAGGCAAACTTGTGTTGAACTTTGTTATCAATCTTGGCGTTATGGTTTATTTTTCCTTATGTGTATTTTCTGTTCTGCATTACTTATGATGGCTGCAACATTCTTTCATTAAAATCTTCTTCTTCTCTTAATTCCTAAGTGGTAAATCAACTCATGCATAAACTTAAGCATAGTCTTTAAAAGATCAATTTCGGATCAAGTGGTATTAGAGCATATTGACAGTTGGTTGTTTGAGTTTGCATGATTACCATGGAAAAGCTAAGTCATGGTGAAGGAGAGCTTGTATAAGGAGATGTTGAGATTGGATCAAGAAAGATGACATCTCAAAGTGAGAAGATGGCATCAGAAGAAGGACTTTCTCAAAACGAAAGAGAGTTTCAAAGAACTTTCTTTTCAATGTCGGAGATGGCAAAAGTGTTGTATGATGATTACTTGGAAAGGAAGAGACCGGTTCAAGGGGAATCTTCAAAGCAAGAGAAAAGTGAAGAAGGAGAGGACCCTCCTAAAACTCCTCCTTCACCTCCTTCATCTCCATCTTCTTCTTCTTCAAGTTCAATTCCACTTCTAACACTACTTCTTCAAGAAAACATTCTCATAAACATAAGCTTGATATGTCATTACTTAAACTTGATGCAAAATTTGTTTTGCCTATGTATAATGGCGAAGTTAATGCTGAGAAACTTGATAACTGGGTTAGATAGATGGAGGTATATTTTAATATGCGACAAATCAAAGATGAGGCAGCCAAAATTAGATTGGCATCACTTCGTCTTGAAAGCACAACTCTCATTTGGTGGGAAAGTAAGATGCAACATGGAACTCAACAAGTTGGTAATATTTTTCCATCATGGCATGATTTTATTTCCGCACTTAGAAAACAGTCCTATCCATTGGGATATAAAGAAAAGGATTCAATTGAATGGCAAAGTCTTAAGTTAAGAAAATGGCAGTCGGTGCAAGAATATACAGATGAATTTCGTAAGATGGATTTTATGTTAGATGTTCCATTGACTACACAAGAAAATCTTATGAAGTATATAGGAGGTTTGCCTACTTATATTCGTAATACTATGTTTATGTTTGGACCTACTAATCTTGATGAGGTTTTTGTTCAAGCAACGTATATTGAAGCAGGGAAAACTGGAGATCTTTAAAGAAAGAAGGCAAATGCAAAGAGAATGGGAAGAAACCAAATTTAGTGACAGTGAAGGAAGATAAGCTCTCTTGCAAGCATTTCTAGAAAGAAGGGCATGATGATGAACATTGCTAGCGATTGCACCTAGAGAAAAAACCGAAGTGGTTCAAAGAGAGGAAAGGGAGGCAAAAAGTTGCAACAAAAACATGACCAACAAACTTGGGGTTAGATTCAGGTGATGAGTCTAAAATCACAACAGTTGGTTTTTCAGGTAAAATTGGTAATGGTTTTGATTCAAGAAGTAAATTGTTTCATATAAGGGTCATAATGAAACATACTAAGATCGATACATTGATAGATAGTGGATCTCAATATAACTTAATTTCATAGAAAGTGGTTAAACAATTAGGATTGACAACTAAGTTACATCATAAACCTTACTCACTTAAATGGATAAGCGACAACCATAAATTGACCATAACAAAGCAATGCACTTTAAGGTTTGTAATTTCATCAAAGTTTGTGGATGAGGTAACATGTGATGTGGTGCCACTAAATGAATGTGGAATGGTCTTAGGAAGCCTTTATTTATATGATCACAAAGCAATCTTCTACAAGGAACAAAATCAATATCACTTGTTTAAGAAAGGAAATGAATATGTTGTGCATGCTCATCATATTAAAGAAAATCAATCTCTTCTAACAATGGAACAATTAAAGAAGGTAGCTTTTGCAAGCAATACACCTATAATTGTGCCAAGTAAAGCAGTTGATCTTAATCATGAACATGAGATGGTTGTAGGATAAGAGTTTAATCATACATTCTTCAATATAAGTTTTTGTCGTGCAATCCCGTCAAACATATTGGTTCATTTTCAATCATATTTCTGATTTTATCACTGCTAATGTTTTCTACATGGATGGTAGTGGATTCGGTAAGATGTGAACGAGTTCAAATGACTAACAATATGCTTTCAGTTTCCATGGTTATTATGCAATTGATTATGATGCGTCGGGTACACATGACAAAGTTAAAGATAAAGGACAAGTGGGGAGGCCTATCCCGCACTTGATGACTGGTTAATATCCTTTTGGAAGACCAAAAGGTCTTTGTAGGGAGGAATGATCCAAAATGGATCCAAAAAGGCTTAAAAATAAAAGTTCTCAAATGCTCACTAAAATGACATGATCGCGAAGTGCTCATCACAATCTTTCCGATAGTGCAAACGGATCGAAAAATGGACGTTGTATGAGAAAGTTATGGTAGTTGGAAAATTTGGTATTCTCTAGCAAAAAGTCAAAGGGTCAAAGGGACATGTGGCATCTCCAACATGTGATACGTGGCTGCATCAGATTATGACAATTGGCAGCCTCTGAATTCGACAAGTGGCAGCTATCAGGTGACGACATGTGGTATCACTACGTCATGACAAGTGGCAAGGGTTCATGATGACAAGTGTCAAGGTTTTGATAGTCCATGTGGCAAAAGATTGGTCAACCATGGGCTAACACATGGTCCAATCCAAGGGTGCCACATGTCACCATGGTCAAGGCTTTAAAATTGTCAAATTTATATTGTTGGACTCCATCGGATTCGATCCCATGACGTGCCTCTTCAAATGACTTAAGCACAATGAGCTAGCCACAAAGGGTGAATTACTACTTTAGAGAAAACAAACCATTTTTCATAAATTTAAATTTAAGCACCTTTTCCAGCTAAGGGAGGTGTGCCCCTTGGGTGCTAGATCACATGACAGGGTTGTGACCAGGGGCGAGCTTGGGCATAGGGCGCTAAAGGGATAGCACTAGGCCACATGGCACTCATATGACCACAGAAGGGGGGCACATGCCCTAACTGGTGGCATAAGCAGATTTTTTGCCAAATTTTGGGTTTTGACCTTATTTTAGGGGATTTTTAGCTGATTTTTAGTGATTTTTGAGGATTTTTGGCTCTCTGAAGGGGATATGAGCCCAATCTGAGGCCAGAGAGTGGGGGGAAGTTGTATTTCAACCCCCAACTCAAAATCTATATAAACTAGAGGTTTTTGACATTCCAGGGAGGTCCAAAACAACAAAATGTTGAATCATTTGTGAAGCTTACGCCATTTTTATGTAGGGAAGCCATTGAGGAAGCAAACTTTGGAGGCCATTTACGGGAGCTATGCTTGGCCTTTTTCAGTTCCTTTAGTTGTGTTGGATTCTTGAGGTCGAGCAAAACACAACCATACCGGTTTGTAATCCATTTAATGCATTTCTAATGTATTTTTGAAGCATTGAAGATTAATAAGAAAGCCTCCCCCACTGAGACAAAGGCCCGAAGACGTAGGAAAACTTGTGCCGAAATCCGTTATCAATATTTTCGTTATGGTTTGTTGTTCCTTATGTGTAGTTTTTGTTTTGCATTCCTTATGATGGCTGCAACATTCTTTCATTAAAATCTTCTTCTTCTCTTAGTTCCTAAGTGGTAAATCAACTCATGCATAAACTTAACCATAGTCTTTAAAAGATCAATTTCTGATCAGATGCTATCACGCACCTAAAATGGAGGTCGTATGCAAAAGTTACGACCCCAGGAAGTTGAGGTACCAACTTACCCATCAGGGCCCACATAACTTTTGTCGTTTCATCTCCTAGGGTTAGGTTTTTGGATGTCTAGGGTTTTGGCATTCATGAGTAATGTTAAAAAGGCCTTTGGAGCCTCATTGTAATCATTCTGCTAAGACAGATGCACGTAGCAACCACATCTCTTCTCAGAGATAACTACCACCATTCGAGCTAGTTATTCTTAGTTCTGTAATTTTACATTTTCAACCTATTTTATTTATTCAATAGAAGTTATTATTCACTGGGTATATGTTGTTGTTCTGTGTATCTTTGTGTTATTGTATTTAGTCTCTTATTCATTTTGTTCTGCTCATAAATCTGGATCAATTTGCTCAATGAAATAATTGTGGATGGGTTGTTGTTATGAGTCTACTGCATATACTGCACTTTCCCACAACTTTATTAATTGTTGTCCAACCATTGGCTTGCTTGCAGGGATGATTTTAGGGGCTAAATTTCGCTCATGGGCTAATTTTCCATGGTTTTTCCAAAAATGAGATTTGCTATTTTAAAAATTATTCGCCCAAATTCTATAGGATAAAATTATTTTACCTTAAAAATCACCAAAATTTTATAAAAACTATATAAAATACTTATAAATTTGAATATTTTTAAAAAATATTGCCAAACATTTATAGTTGACATATGAAGGATTAGTAATATTCGCCAAGGTTTCTACATTTTAAAATAAATTTCCATCCTTAAAATCATCCCTACTTGCTTGGGAACGATGTGTATACTTTGTACAAGGAATTATAACTCTCCTACAATTGCCCTTCGGGTCTATTCTACCATATGCTTCAATCCATAGTGCAATTTCAACAACCCTCTATGTTATGTGCAAGACAACAATAACAAAAACACATTTTTACTAATTAGAGTAAATTTGGGGTCTAAAAACTGAATAGGGGATTAACTCAATGAACCTATGACATAACACATTCGTTTATGGGATATTAAAGCACACTTCTAATTTCACTAGATATTGAAAAATACCTCACAAAATCCTTTTGATGAACACCCCCTCCTCAATACATCTTTCCAATTAAAAATCTCCCTAGTTGTATTTCTACCCCTATTACTTAGACAAGACAAAACTCTTATAGACTCACAAATTGCAAAAATCAACCTAAAAATAAGTAAACAATTGCATTGACATTCAACATAGAAATATACCATTATAGTAAAATAACCTAGATTTTAAAGACTCTATGTTATACTACTTTCACCCTCTCTTCAATCTAATACATGATCATGTATTTGTTAAAAAAAAGATTTATGTATAAAGGAGAAATGATGCTATATGAACCAATGTAAGGTAATTTCAATCTAAACCTTATTTTTTTCATCAATCTTATAAAGGTGAACGTGGAGTGTGTCTTCGAGATTTACAAGGCTTATGTAAATTAACTTAAATTTTGAATCTAAGGAAATTGCGAAGGAGAAATAGATGCTCACATGTACCTTTCTTTATCAGGACCGACCATAGATTCCTTTACAATAACAATGGAAAAAATGGACCACGGTATAAATATGTGTGCAAACATGAGCGGGTGTGGCGTTTCATGTTAGAATGTGGTAATTTCAAATTTCATAAACCTTATATGATATCCCTTAAAGGTAAACAAACTCTATCGAGATACCTAGTATTTATTCGATTAAGTTTACTGTTTTAATCGGGCATCCACTATTTTAATTTCGTTGTAAATTTATCTTGTAAAGATTGCTAATGACGTATTGACTTTATTTATCCATCCTTGCATTTTTCCAATGTGTTTTTATTTTTATTATTTATTTTTTATTATTATTGTTTGTTTTTATTTTTATTATTTATTTTTTATTATTATTGTTTAATGTGTTTTTTTTATTATTATTATTGTTTTATTATTATTATTATTATTGTGTTGTTATTATTATTATTGAAAATAAATAAGAATGATAAAGAGTTTTAATGAAATCAAAACTACTATTATTATTGAAAATGAACAAGAGTGATCAAAAGTTTTAATGAAATCAAAACTAAGTTTAATGTAAACAAATAATGAGTTATACAAGTTTAACATTATGTCACATATTACAACAATGAAATAGAAAACAATTTATTTTTAATATAATTAAAAATTATTTATTTTTCATGTATAATGTTAAATTTTGAAAACAAATTAACACATTTTGATATATTTTGCAATGTGATTTTATTACTCTTTAATATAAATATTTAATCATCATGAGGTCCCATCATCACTTTCCAAGAATCATAGATTAAAATTTGTTTAATCATCATGAGGTCCCATCATCACTTTCCAAGAATCAGAGATTAAGATTTCAAACTGTATAGCCCATACAAATTAAATAATTAAAACTAATTACATTATTTAATTGAGAAAACATTAAAACTTAATAAAAATTGAAGTAATTAAAAATAATTATATTATTTAAATGATAAAACACAAATTATTGAATCAAGTGAGTGGATTTATAGAATAATACATGTATTCTTTAATCTCATTTATGTAACCATTTCTATGCAATTAAATACAGGGGTAGTTTAAACGTTCTACTTTTTAATTGTTTTTTGGTAATTTTTTTCTTTTGATTTTGCCATAAATTTGGTGATTCGAGTGTCCAGGGGTTTTTCAACATGTTGAATTCATTTATGCATTCAAAAATGTAATTTAAACAACAAAAAATAAAGATTTTGTCTAAATTTACATTGTCTAATTCCAACCAAAAACCCAAAAAATAAAACGTTTAACATACACCTTAAACAATGATCATATTTATAATATTTGTGTCCATACCTATAGAATAAAAACTCAAATGATCTGTCAATGACACAACAAAGAAATTAATTTCAAAATTACAAGAAAAACAAAATAGTTTTCTTATATACAACTTTGTGGACAAGTGGTAAAAGGTTTTTTGGTTAACACCCAAACTAATAGGTAGTAAATGGAAAACTCAATGCAACATACAATGCCTCGTGACACGTACAATAATGGTGGCGTGCAATAGTGATACTCATAGGGAGATAAGTGTTTGAAGCTACAATTTTCTTTATTATGATTTATTATGCACATCTTTCTTATGATTTATTATGCATATTTTTTTAACATAGATATAGATTTTATAAACAAAATATGTTGCAGCTTAACCTATACAATGAAAGTACAGTTCTTCTTTATATTGGGATTTTGAAATGTAAAACGTAAGGAAAAAAAAAATTCATGGTCAATCATATTAAATGAAAATTATAAATAATTTTTTTTGATAAACTAACCTAAAATAATATAACAAAACCAAAACATTTCAAAGCTTAAACCAATAAATTAACTTGACTCGAAATTCACATCACCTTAGCTAGTAATTTTGGATTGTTCATGGGCTTCCTCTACAATGAACCACTGACATCATTATCAATGCCCATTTTAGGAAGGGGAAGGTTCACATCACTAACAAGGTAGACTAGTAGGAATTGAGCAATAAATAGACCCATCACTAATTCATTGATTTTACCTTTGAGATGAAAAAAGTATCTTAAGATTCCATCTCCCATTTTGGAGATCCAAAATATGTTTGGAAACTTCCACGTAAAGATATTCCTTGTCCTTATTATCCTTGATGAACTTGGATTCAACTTTCTCACTCCATGTCGTTGTTTGCTTAACAACCATGATAATTTTCAACTACATGGTAGCAATGGTGACAAAAATTCCTTCAAATTCATGCTTAACTTCATGTATGTCCCCAACCATGGATGGGAAACACTGTGATGTCCCTATTTTTGGATTTTTCTATTTTTGGGTTTCTCTACTTTGCAGTTGGAGGTGACCTTTGAGGTTTATTCTAGCCTGACCAGAGGGTTAAATGGAGGTTAATAATGAGCTCATAGGGTTTGATGGAATTATATGGGGCCCATCCTATCCCATTTACCATATTTCATCATTAGGATCGTTTCCACACAGTTCGTTCTTGGTTCCATGGCATTCTGACAATTCGTGTAATTTGGGTTATTATTGAGCATAATTTAATTAAATACATTAATGGTGTTATTAAGAGCATATTATTTGAGGGAATAACTTGGTGTAATAGCTCATTCAAATCGAGACGAAAATATCTAAAGGTTGGGATGATGAGAAATGGGATTTCGACATCCATAAATGTCTTAAAGCCAATTAATCACTTTCCAACATTAAAAATGGAATTAATTGATTGAATATTTAATGTCATCAGAGCGAGAAATTAACCTTTAAAAAAAAAGTGAATGAGTAATTGAGAAAAAGTGTCTAAGTGAATATTGAATTAATAAAGTCACTTTAACTTATTAAAAGGGTAAAAAGGTCGCAAAAGGTTCAACGAGAGAATAAAATGAGAATGAGGGGTGCCCTGTAATGTCCCCATTTTTTGATTCCCTTATGCTACAGTTTGGGATGCCTGCTAGAGTAGCCAATTAGGAGTAATAGTAAGCTCAGGCAGTTTTGAGGAGTTGTATGGGGCCCGACTCACATTATTCATCATATTTCATCATCAGGATCCATTTCGCATAGTTTGTCCTTGATTTCGTTGCATTTCGACAATTTCCATAATTTTTGGGTTATTATTGAGCATATTTTAATTAATAACACTAAAGGTGTTATTTGGAGCTTGTTTATTGGAGAAACACCTTAGTGTAATAGCTCGTTGGAATCGAGACGATAATATTTGTAGGATAGAATGATAAAAAGTGACTTTTAGTGGTAGGAAAAGTTATAAGGGAGAATTAATCACTTTTTGGAGTAAAAAGGGTTATTAAATTAATAAAGTGATTTATTAAGAAATATTAAAAGATGAATTAAAAGTCACTTGAATGGAAAAAGGTGAAAGGAGGTATAAAAGAGAGATATGGGGATTCTATTCTCTCATTTTGTTGATCGATATTTTGATGCATGACTTCTTAGCTAGAAAGCCCATGGTACTTGGTGGTTTTGAGGGTTTTGACTGAATAAACCCTAGAGATCATCAAGGAGGTGAAATATCCCTCTGTTCTTGGTCCAAGCTTCACCAATGAGGTGAAAGATTCCTCCCTCACCATTCTATTCAGTTTNAAAAATGGAATTAATTGATTGAATATTTAATCTCATCAGAGCGAGAAATTAACCTTTTAAAAAAAAGTGAATGAGTAATTGAAAAAAAAGTGTCTAAGTGAATATTGAATTAATAAAGTCACTTTAACTTATTAAAAGGGTAAAAAGGTCGCAAAAGGTTCAACGAGAGAATAAAATGAGAATGAGGGGTGCCCTGTAATGTCCCCATTTTTTTATTCCCTTATGCTACAGTTTGGGATGCCTGCCAGAGTAGCCAATTGGGAGTAATAGTAAGCTCAGGCAATTTTGAGGAGTTGTATGGGGCCCGACTCACATTATTCATCATATTTCATCATCAGGATCCATTCCGCACAGTTTGTCCTTGATTTCGTTGCATTCTGACAATTTCCATAGTTTTTGGGTTATTATTGAGCATATTTTAATTAATAACACTAAAGGTGTTATTTGGAGCTTGTTTATTGGAGAAACACCTTAGTGTAATAGCTCGTTGCAATTGAGACGAAAATATTTGTAGGATAGAATGATAAAAAGTGACTTTTAGTGGTAGGAAAAGTTATAAGGGAGAATTAATCACTTTTTGGAGTAAAAAGGGTTATTAAATTAATAAAGTGATTTATTAAGAAATATTAAAAGATGAATTAAAAGTCACTTGAATGGAAAAAGTTGAAAGGAGGTATAAAAGAGAGATATGGGCTTCTATTCTCTCATTTTGTTGATCGATATTTTGATGCATGACTTCTTAGCTAGAAAGCCCATGGTACTTGGTGGTTTTGAGGGTTTTGACTGAATAAACCCTAGAGATCATCAAGGAGGTGAAATATCCCTCTGTTCTTGGTACAAGCTTCGCCAATGAGGTGAAATATTCCTCCCTCACCATTCTATTCAGTTTAGATCCATTTCATTCATTCATTTGTGAAGCGGGGCGAATTGTGAGAAGGGTTCTTTTCAGTAGGGGCACACCAGAGATATTGGAGAAGTTCAATTTGTAATCCAAAAGAGACATATAACTCAGATCTTCACTCGCATGTCTATTCCACCTACCGATCTATTAGATCTTGGATATTTGGAGAGGATCTTTGAGGAGATTCATTGTTTTTGTATCCATGGCGAAATATTGCTTGGAGGGGTGCATCTGGGAGTGGAAATATTCATATTTTGGGGTTGTATAAGTTTCTACTTGTTGGGATCGAGTTCTATACATATTGGGAGAATTATTTATGAGAATATTGGCCATTTCATTAGTGGATCGAGCCTCATCTTCAGCCAAGGCGAATTCAAGCCAAGTAGGGCACATATCTTGTTATTGGGGCCATCCTTCGCTGAAGAAATTACATATTTTTGGAATAGTTGTTAGAGGGTTTCTATTGGGAGACTCTTTTCCCTTCTTTGGTTGTGTTTTGTATGTATTTTCCAGCCATATATAAATTGTAGAAAATACATTTCATATCTGGAAAGTGCATATTAAATAAAGCAAAGATTTGAGGTATTATCTTATTGTATTTAATAGCTATTAGTTTATGATTTATTTGGTTATCATTGCATGTGTTTTCCTTATATACTACAAGAAGAAATATGGGCAAAAATACATCAAAAAATACACCTAAATGAATACTACAACCATTGCACACAAATTGTTTGACAAAATACTTCAACCAGCCAACTGCAAATAAACATAACAACAAACACAAATTCAGAACAACCACTCATTGAGAGGGGTTTTAGGTGTTGCATGTGATGTGTTTGACATAAAATTCATCCCTTAAACTTGAGTTAATTGGGACAACAAGTATTGAGGTGATTTCAAGGGAGTTGGGAGCTTGTATGCCAAGTGTTTGACGAAATTCCTCAACCACATAGATCTGATTTTTACACCATATTTGGTTGGGAACATTACAGTGGTATCAGAGCCAAATCATGTGCTAGCCTATGATAGAACACTGATGACCTGGAGGATAAATGGCTATTGTAGATGAGATTATATATTGTGATATGGAATATCAAGCTCTTAGTGAGACATTCAGGGCTCC
>JASDQU010032403.1:7809-17879 GCA_032191745.1 Picea mariana | reverse complement strand
GGTAGACCACTTCACAAAGTGGGTTGAGGCTATGCCAACATTTAAAAATGATGGCGAAACAACAACTCTCTTCATTTTTAACCAGATAGTAGCAAGTTTCAACATCCTGAAGGATCTTGTCACTGACCATGGAAGTCACTTACAGAAAGAAATGATGTCCAAGTTAACATCAATGCTTGGGTTGAGGAAAGAGCATTCATCACCCTAATACCCACAAGCGAATGGTCAGGTGGAAGCTGTGAATAAGTCCCTCAAGACTATTGTATAGTGAACGATAAATTTTGCCATGTCAAATTGGCATTTGATCTTGTACTTAGCGTTATGGGCCTACCGAACGTCTGTAAAAATTGTCACTGGTTTCTCACCTTTTCAACTCTTTTATGGGATGGAAGCAGTCTTTCCTATAGAGTTATAGATCCCATCTCTAAAGTTGGCAGTAGATTTATTTCCAGACACTTCACTGCTTGAGGAATGCTTATTATAGTTTGTGTAGCTCGATGAGAAACGTTGTGATTTAGCCTTGGCCAACAAGGCTCATAAGAAATGAGTCAAGTATCAATATGATCGGTTCATTCATCATAGGATTTTCTCTGAAGGTGACCTTGTCCTGGTCTATGACCAAGATAAGGATCCCCTAGGGGGAGGAAAGTTTAAACTCATGTGGTTCAGACCTTTCATTGTGAAGGAGGTCTTAAATAAGGGCACTTATCGTCTGGTTGAATTTGAGGGAAATGCTTTGGTGGAGATTAGAAATGGGCTCTACCTCAAGAAGTATTACTCGTAGGTTTGTCACCTACGTGACTTCTTGTACATATGTATAGTTCTTATACAATTAGTTTTGGTCTTTTTGTTTTATGGACGTGTCGTTATTTATTTCATCTTTTTCACTATGGCAGATGTCAAGTGAATCTAAGGTGTTCTTTGGGTTCGTGGATGACACTAGCTAACACACTCGGAGGCTTGCTTCCGCAACTTTGGTGATTTTCACGCCTCAAGGTTAGTTTCTATCTTCCGAAGGTATTTTTCTAGGTGATGCTACAAACAATGCTTCGTGACGCTTTTTCACATGGTATCTCTCACCTCTGGGTCTACTTAGATGCTCAGTTATTTGTGTCCCAGTTAAATGGGGTTTATCACGTTTATGATCCTACTTTACACTGACATTTTCTTAGGGTACGTCTCTTAGAACATTGTTTTTATTACATTACATACATCCATGTTCCTAGGAGATTAAATCAAATGACAGATACTCTAGCTAATCAAGTATTAGATTGGCATGTTTCACACACATAAAAATAAGCACACACATACACATGTAATCTAATACTTCATTAGCCTAAAAAATAGTAATCTGGTATACATCACAGGGCTTATGCCTTAAAAAATATACAAAAACTTCCCTTAGCACATGATGAGTCCATCCTATCTAAGATCGGGGCCTATTGGCTCTACTGTAGTGAATGATGGCATTTTCCAAATGCTGGAAAAGTTGGACCCAAGTCTGTGGCACCCCAACTACATGAGGCTACATGGATGGTGGGAGATCCTTGATCTCGGCCATGGTAACTTCACAAGTGAGTGGAGTGAGCTTCCGCTCCACTCGTTTCAAAACTCCCTCAGCCTCTCTAGTTGGAGGTCCTCCTATGGTTTTTGGTGCGACGGATGTTGCTGGTACTGCCTCTGGTCGAGGACGCCGCCTAGTCCTCGAGAAGTATGTCAGGCGCATTGGTCCCGCATATGTACATAACAGATACATAGTTGTCAAATACTCTGCTGCATATAAAAAATGATATATATAAAAGAAACTAAAATTTAAATAACTTTAAAAAACACGTACGTATCTCTCCTTGTTCCTCTCCTAGAGGCATGGTCATGTGTGGATCTATGGAAAAGTTGATTCTAGTGTAGGGGTAGTCCTATATCACTGGAATCTGGCATTCCCACCAGTCGAAGAACTTTTCATCGAAGGCCTCTATGGTCCTTCCTTCCCCCTGTCATGGAAACAATGCTTCCCATATAAATACCACTAGGAAGGAGGCCACATGCCCCCATATCGTCTCTCTCAGACTCAAACTGGGTACCCTCTCAAAGAATAATGAGCACAAAATGGTACCAAACCCAAAGTTCTTATTGCTACACTCTAGGCACTCTCTGAAATGCCTCTTCATGCAGTTAAGCATGGTCATGCTCCAGTCAAATATTCATGCATATCGGCACTACATTGCACAATACATGTGCGCCTGGGAAGCCTGGTGTAGGGTCATGGATCTAGTGATCCACCCGATAATAAAAATGATCACCTTCAGTGACAAGTTGGTGATCTTGTGGATAGGCACCTGAGAACCTACTTTCTCAGTGTCAGCCTTGCAATGCATCCCGATGTAGTCGACGATGTTGAAAAGACCAAGGGGAAATGTACATAGGTTGAATGGTTCCCCTCTCCTCGATAGGCCAGTCAAGAAATATATTTCCTCATTCATTGGAGTCAACAACTGCCCCTCAAGAATTAACACCTCTACGTCAGGGTGTCAGTAATCCACCAGGGCATTCAGTAGCCTAGGTTGTTCCCTCATGAATAGACACCGGTAGAACTTCCATAACCCGTATTGTTTCAAAACACCGATAGCAACAGGGTCCTCATCGACCAAGATTTCAATTTCATCGTGTTCCCTCTCCCTCAAATGGACATACATCATGTTCCATGATAGTTGAAAGTGGAGTTAGGTCTTGCATTTTGATTTTTTCTATACTTTTGAGGGTCTACGCGGGTTGTCTTGGACACAGTCGCATATGTACATTGGAAAACTTTTCTTTACCTGCGTACATACACGGGTAGTGCTTAGATAACCCATGTACACATAGGGCTACCCTTTTTTAAGAGGACGCGCCCCCAAAAAAACTAGAAACTATGCATAAAAGAAGAATTGGAATGCAAGAGGGATGAGTTTATACTTACTTGGTCTGAGTGGAAATTGGTTTCGTCCTTTGAAGCTCCTAGAATAAACTCTTTTAGCAAAGGATTTTTTATTTACCTTTTAGTTAATTTTCAAATTGCAATGGTGAAAATGAGTTGTTAGCTTCCATCTATAGACTTTTTTGGCCCTTTTTGCCACTTTTTTGAACCCTTTTATCATTTTTTTTGGCTTGAAAATCATTTAATTCGGTTCTCGAGTTTCTTATTGGATGTTATGATGCACTTTGCCTTTTGGATTGGTAACATTTTTGGGAGATGGGTCACTTTTAAAGGTCCTTTGGCAAAATTTGTTTTTCCAACTTTTTGCATATAAGTTAGGATTCCACCTCCACTTTTTGCATCTCGTTGTATTTTCCACTTTGCCATAGGATCGATCCCACCGAAGTGTGACACAAAACCATCTTTTATTTTTTATGAGTGTCATGATTAGGTGGTAGAGCCTACCTTTACATGGATTCCCTAGATAATTCCTTGTTGCATTTTGGTGTCCATGTTGTCTCTAATGACTTTAGGCTCAAGAGCCCTTGTTAGTCCTGTCATGATTACGAGATTGAGCCTCTTTCATCTAATGCATCATCACTCTTGGCCTCACCCTCGGGACTCGCAAAAATGAGCATGCTTTGTTGTCTTTCAAGCTCACTTTGAAATTAGAAAGTAACATCCGACGAGACTATGTTTATGCTTTTCAATCTTGTTCGGATTAACTGAGAAAAGTAACCTCTTGGAGTCTTCCTTAAGCCCTTTTCAGACTCTCTAAACATGAAAATATTGTCGATTGATCTTGTTTTCCTCCACGCTCGCCAAACTAAAATTCGAAGGAACGTTTTTCCGGCGGTAGTTTACCCCTTTTTCGGTCCGAATGGTCAATTTTACGAACAAAGGTATACTCTAGGAACTGCGGTTCGCTAGAAGAGTATTCTAAGTTATAATTTTAACCCTTTTTTGGGCCTGAGGGACTAAATTTATGAAAAAGGAACCCCCACGGAGTCCATAGTTAATCTCTTTTCAGACTCCCTAAAATTGAAAAGATCATCGAGTGATCTTGTTCCTTCACACTCGTTAAATTGGTCCAGAAGAATATCCCCCATGGAGTCCATAGTTAAGCTATTTTCAGACTCCATAAAATTGAAGAGATCATCGAGTGACCTTGTTTCTTCACACTCATTAAATTGGTACATCTACTAGCATGAGTTTGCCCCTTTTTTCGGCCTGTGTATTATGGAGGAAAAAGGTACACCTCGGGAGATTTGTCTCACCGGGATATTTCTCCTCAATAAATTTTATACTATTTCGGGCTAAGGAGACTAAATCTAGAAAAAGGTTGTGAATCCATAGTTAAACTCTTTTCAGACTCCTTAAAATTGAAAATATTGTTGAGTGATCTTGTCTTTGTCACACTCGTTAAAATTGTTTGGAATAGATGTATTTTCGGTGCAATTTTACCCCCTTTTCGAACCGACTAGACTATTTCCGAAAAAGGTACCCTAGTGGAGTCTTCTTTTACGTTTTTTCAGACTCTCTAACAATGAAAAAACTACCGATATTACTTTCTCTAGGCTCATTAAAAACTACATTGAAGGGGGTTTCATTGTGTCTTTCTAATCGCAATTGCATCTCTACGTATTTGGCCTAATTTGGGCTCCATGTTGCTCTCAACTAAACCTTTGAAGCATGCCTTATATGCAAGACTTGTAGCACTTTTCCTCTGCAACCTGACAACTTGACACACGGAGGAATTTTCCCAAGTGTCCTTTTCCTGCACATGTCTCCTTCCTCTGGTAATTTGTGTGTTCCTTGTGCTTGGAACTAGTATTCTTGCGACACTCATTCCTCCTTTGTAACGTAGCATTATTTTATTCTTTTTCAAGCACTTTAAAAAATTGAAAAAGACAAAAAAATAAAAAAAAATCCCAAAAAGAGGGACGGGAAATATATATTATTTTTTGGAAACACAACGAGTTGCCCTTGGACAAAGCACATCCTTCCATTTTTTAGTCAATATTTGGGATCTAATATGAACTTAGTAAGTTGTTATCTCTACATAGAGTCGTGTCCTCCTTTGTTTGGTTACTCTTCCAAACACATGGAGAGTTTGTGTTGCCTCCTGCATCGTGAACTTATGTTAATGTCATGTTGCCTGAGTCTGATCATCTTTCATGTTATTTTCTAAGGGAAGTTTCACCCAACCTGAGTCGACCTTTCTGCACTTTGTCTCTTGACCTCATGCCCGACCATCCCAAAATTCCAGTCAAGTCCTTGTTCGAAATCAATGAAGTTCTCTCCCTGATCATTGAGATCCTCTTGTATTTTCCTGACAAGTCATCGAAGACCTCTGGGTAGTGAATTCGTACACTCCTACATGAGTTTTGAATATCTTGAAGTTGTTTCTCTATCTCTGAAGGCCTCACCTCCAACCATCGGGCATCGTTTGCTTCTTGAAGATGGATATTATACTTGTATATCTTTGATTTTGAGATGTAGATCCGTTGTGTATTGCTCATGGCTACACTTTATATAGTTATATGACATGGATATGTAGTGTATTTGATTGGAATCCATGGTTTATTTCATGTTGAGCATGGGTATGACCACCTCAGTGAGACAACTGTTATTTTTGCAGATAGCACCTCCCGAACTTTGGTCCTGAGCTCACTCGTTTCGCACATTGGTGAAGATATTTTAATGTATTTCGGCCATCAGATTCTCTTCTAACCTCACACATTAGGGGGCATCTATTATAACCCTAAATTTCTCTACATATGAATAACTGTCATTTGGCCCTCTTACTTGCATTTTTTTCCAAGCCATCACTGAGTTGCTCTTCTTAAAAACTCATTTTTTGAAGATGTACGTGCCCTGCACCAATATTGCTTGCGTATATATGCATGTTGCACCACTATATATCATGTATGTACGCATGTTGAACCACTACAACTCATGTATACTTGCAAAATTTGCAAAAAATAAAAAGTTGCAAGGAATTCGTTGAGATTTCGGGCTATTGGGTAGTTTTCCAACTAATCCACCGCCTATAGCCCGTCACCCAACCGAATAACCATCCTTTTGTCATATAAAAGGAGGCGTTGGGATCTCATTCCACATATAGACATAAGAAGAGTGAAAATATTCCCATTTCACATTCCCCTCCTTGCCCCAAGCATTTGCATCCCTTGTGTGAGAATTTCCTCAGAATTCCTCAATTTTCCTTCCTTCCTCCATCATAAACCCATCATACTTCCCAAGAAGAAGGATGAGACAAGAATACATACAAAGGTGCACTTGGATCTTGGTGAAGAGGATCCTGGACTAGGTTCATGGTGCAGTAGCTGGCTTTGGTTGCAATTGATCATTGTATTATCAATAAAAGAAGTACTTTTCCTGTCCCAAAACATGATGTGTTGAATGTTTGCATTTGATTTTTGTTTTTATTCTAATGTCTAACCCTTGATTTATATATGAATTTCATGCTTGTAGTTTTCTATTTATCTATATTTGAATGCAGGCCAGCCTTGGGAGCAGGCATGCAGTTGGAAAAGCTATCAAGCGCGAGAGGATCATCACCGGACGTGGAGTAGAGGTACAGTTACCCGATCCTTCTCATTTTTCTTTTCGTGTTTGAGTTTGGGATATGTTCGAGGTAGTTAGAGAAGTAGGATACTTTTAAACAATTATTGATCTGCCTGCATTGTAAACCCTGGTGTCACCATAGGGAGGTTTTTCTCGCTAGCACCCATCGTCCCATGGGGTATCTTCCATGGAAATAATTTTCATGATCATCTCATCGATGTAAAATACCATGTGAAACGAGTCAGGATACGTATCTAAGAGAGAACGAGGAGAAGGAGTTTCCGATTGAATATCTTGATAAGCCAATTCTATCGGAATTGAAGGCATTCGGTCATCATAATGAATACAATTGTCAGAGCTAGGTACTATCCAAGGGTCATAGGACTCAGGGATTTTTCTAACAATGGTCAGAATCATGTTAATTGCAGCGACAAAAGGAGGAGGAATATCGGGTCGTGGAATGGGGAACGTACCCATCAATGATGAATCCTTTAGAAGAACCACTCCGACATTCTCATAATTGAGAGGTGTTTTCATAATGAAAGGTACATTATTAGTACATGAATCAGAATTAAAGAAGGCAAGTTGATCGAGAGTAACAACTTTTCCTTGGTGAGGGAAACATATCCCACGGAAAAGGGTAGAAACAACTACATGCATGGAATAAATCCAACTACAACCAAGTAGAAGGTTTTAATCAAGAGGTGCATCAAAGACCTCAACCTCAATAGTAACCGCTTTTCCTTCTAACGTAATAGACAATTAAGGAAGAACACCATAAGTTTTAAATCCTATACCATTAAATTATTTTAGAGTATTATGTGACTCGGTAAGGGTAGGAGAGCCAATGGATTTCCAACAAGTGACGGACATGATGCAAGTCAAGGCTCCTTCATCAATAACGGTTTGAAAAATATTCTTATTTTCCACAATAACTTGTATTTGAAACGCTAATTGAGGAGGAAGCCTTGGAATATGATCTTACAAGTCAAAGATGAACAAGTTCGTATCGGTGGGATCAATTCCACAAATAGCCTTTAACAATGCCTTCCATTGCGTAGGAAAACTTTGAAGGACTTCGAGCGTCGACATTGCAGAAGGTGCCTATGCAGGATCTTCTACAATACTGTAGTTTTCAGAAGCACGTGCATGAGGATTAAACAATGAATTGAGAACAAATCCCTTAGGAAGAGGACGAAGGACTATATCTAGACTCGGTCATTCAATATGAAGAGGATCATTGGGAGGTGAAGTCGATGGAGGAGGTTGAACCAATGGAGGTGGTGAATCGTCAACTTTCTCTTTCAAAGGAGAATAATCTTGCTCAAGTAGCGACTGCAAATTCGTTCTTCTTGGAGTCACTAGTACACATAAGTACATAAGATGTGGTAGAGGGAGAAGGTTGGTCATGAATGACCAATTGGGCCTGCTCCTGAGAAGGAAACAGTTGTGAAAAAAAGGTGGGTGTAGAAGGTGTCTCGGTCCCTTGCAGGAACTTAGTAACCTCAGCACATCGTGGACAATCTTTTGTATAATGATCCTCACCACAGATAAGGAAAGGATAACGAGGTTTGCACTTGTATTTGTCATCAATAATCTTAGTCTTGGGTTTATCGGATTGTTGATTATTATTATTTTCCTCCTTATTCTTACCCTTCCCTTTATTTTTATTTTTATTTTTATTGGTAGGTGTATATTGAACCAAATTAACCTCAGAGGTTTTATCGGGAGAAGCAATTAGAGGAGTATTTTGTACATTAACAATAGTGGATTTGGGATTGGAATGACTGGCTTGTTTAGACTGAGACTCAGCATGAAAATTTCCAATCATGCCATCAACAACATGAGAAGCTACTAGAGGTGTTGGGGTTGGATTTGTAGACGGGCGAGGAGCATGAGGGATCAATTCATATAATGTTCTTGTTTGTGAATAAACGAGATCCAAATCTATAGCACGACTAATTGCCTTCTCTTCAATGAAAACACCACCCATGGAAACATCATGGGCTATAGGACCAATGAGTAACTTGGTAGACCACTTGGCCAATAATTGACCAGGAAGGGGAACTTTGATTAAGTGTCTTCTCCTCCTCCACTCGTGGATATGATTGGAAATGTGAGTGGATGAGGATTGTTTAAATGAACTCAAAATTTTAGTTCATGTCTCATATCATATCGATAATTGATAATTCATTAAGAAATCCATAGCTAGGGTGTTGAATTCATTGAAGAATTCTCATGCCAATTAAATATACCATTTGGTTGCCGAACCCATAAGAGCTCATTGGAAAATACGTAATCTTATGGAGTCATTCACTAAGGAGTTGGATGAACACCAAAGATGAAATGTCATGACATGATTATTTGGGTCTTCTCCTGATCGATTGTCAAACATAGGAATGTTTGATGGTAATTTGGCAGGTATGATCGGCCAATAAGGAGAATGCAAGATAGGATCATTCAAAATCCTAGATAAATCCGGTAAATCCAAAGTAGAAAGAAACAAAAGCTGTATGTTTACTTGAGGAAACTGGTAATTTTGAGGAGGTAATCTCGTAGGTATACCATTAGGACCATAAGAAGTCTGTAGATAGTTAGAGAGTCATGTCAAATTCAGTGGTGGAGGGTTTTGAGTCAAATATCCAACATGAGTTGGTTGATTAGGTAAGATTCCTTGGAAAGGAGCATTATATTGAAAACCTTCACCCCAGGTAGGATTCATAGAACCTCGATATGGATGCCTAGAGTTAGGGGGTGCAAAAGAATTAACTTGAGGATTTTACCACTAGGCGGTTGTTGATTGCCTTGGAAAGTAAAATTCCAAGGTTAAGATTGTAATCCAGGTATATATTTCTTGTACACTAGTTTATGAACCCCAACTTGGGGTTTCCCTCCAAATTGAGGTTTCCCCCCAAATTGAGATTGGACCACAACCTGAGGTTGGAGCCCAACTTGAGGTTGGTCTCCAACAGGAATTTGAAAACCAAAAGCGACAGGATGACTTGTGCCTCCAACTCGATTGGAGCTATTGGGGCTAGGATGATTATAACATCCAAGTGAAGGTGGAGGAGGAATGTTAGGCCCCCCGAAGAGAACCTAGGTAGGTGTAGAAACAAAAATACTAGCATCGTTATACCCAAGAGGAACAAAAATATTAGGCCCTCTGGATGGATTCTGGGAAAGATTAGCAATAGAAGTATTCAAAAATTTATACCCAGGTGGAAGTGATGGATTTGATCTAAGTGGAAGTGGTGTTCCAATAGGATCTTGAGTGATTACTGGACTTTCAGAAGAAACATACGTAACTTGTGGGACCATGGTAGAGCTATCAAGATGTAGAGGAAGAATCGTATAAGAACCAACTAAAAATTGGTATGAGACTGTGACAAAATTATTGGGCATGCTAGTAAAATTATATAAAGGTAATGTGTAAGAAGTGGAAGTCACATGCATATGCGATGCTATAGGTTGATTAGAGGTCCTCTAGTGAAGATGACACATTCCTAGTTTTTCAAAAATATCTTGTCCC
>JASDQU010032401.1:19173-32825 GCA_032191745.1 Picea mariana | reverse complement strand
AAAATTACATTTGGACACTACCATTCCTATAGATTCATTTTGTCCATAGAAAAATAGAGAAGGAGGGGAACTATGATGTACCTCATTTACGATGTTTTTCCAATTTGCTCCAATCCATGAGCTCCAAACAATACCTGCAATGGACAACAAGAAACAAACAACTATCTCCTACTCTAATGGATTAGACAAAATAATTTTATCTATGCAGATTAAGATAACCATAGAAAAGCACATGTAAACACATACTTTAAGGAAATAGGATAAGTATATCAATGAGAACTTCAAAAGGAAACTTACAATCTCTAGATGATGTTGCAGTAGCCTCTCCAAGTCCTCCTCATCCAACCCTTGCTCAAAAGATCCACAATCAAAATAACAATGCTTTGTTGATTTCTCCTCATTTTCACCATGGAAATGCCTCCATTTATAGGGTTTGAGAGGCTTAAAAACCTTGAGTATATTTGGAATTATTTGAGGATATGGCTCCAATAGTTTTTATATCTTCCTTAGATGCAGCCCTGGAGTCATATTCGATCCAAACTAACCCAATCCATCCATAATTGTCTTTAGAGGAAAGTGGGATTTCCTCCAAGATTCCCTCAACCAATTAAGCGCTCCCTTAAAGTGGATAACAGAGAAATGAATCTCTCCCCTTGAGATGGAAAAGGAGCGTTATCACTCCCTGTGTAGGATAAGGGGAGAGATGATCTTCCAAAAAGTCACCAAGATGAGAAATTCCCTAGTAAAATTGCTTGTTCCGATTGTCAGATGATGGCGATTTTTCTTATAACATGTTCTAGGGGTTGTAGCAAGTTTTTTCATGGTGTCATTCGATATGAGACACTTAGGAAAAGGGAATGCGACACTAACGACACTTGCGACAATAAAAGTGTGATACTTGCGACACTTACGACACTTGCGACAATGAAAGTGCGATACTTGTGACACTATCGAAGTGAGGAATTTTGATGTGTAAAACTAGGTACTGAAACACCTCATATGAGTCACTTTATATGTTGTGTTTGGAGTTTTTACTTTGACTCCATTTTTAATGATTCCTCTTGGACCACATGAGCTCCCTCCTTTATGATCATTGCACATGGTTGATGATACCTGGATCCTTTGGAAGACAATGGAGGGGATATTACCCCACATGCATGGAGGATGTATCCACCATTTTGAGGGAGGTCGTTGGGAATTACTAAGAGGACATTGGAGGATTTTATGACATATCTCTAGTTATAGGACCCCTCAACACATGTGGACATGACCTTGAGGTCATGGGCGATGGGACATTCAACTGAGAGGATGATTGGTTTGATGGGACATTTCAGCTTGTGAGGAGCAGGTTTGGAATTTTCTTGAGGATGTTCCACTTGGGAGGATGATGTGGCACTTCTCCATGCATCGTGGCACCCTTTGTAGATCGGACATTACCATTGGATGGTGAGACATCGCTCTAGGAGCATGGACATTCCACCTTGATGATGATTGAACTTCCTTGATGAGACATTGGGCTTGTCCTTGAGATGACATGGAAACTTTGATGACATAACAACCTTTGTATAGTTTGAGGCACCTTAAATATGAAACATTGCACCTTTTTAAGGCAATGTTTCACTACTTGAGCCATCTTTTCACCATTTGGGAATGACTTGTCCCCTTTTTGAGACACACATGTGAGCTTTGAGAACTATTCTATGGGATGATTGGACACTTGAGCTTCCTTAATTCATCTTTTAGGGGTCTTAGAGACCTATCCACTTTGTATCATGGATTATTTCTATATTTTGTTCCTTATCTCTAGAGTTTATGAGAGCTAAATGCATTATTTTATGGTTTTCGGGCTTGTATAATGTGAGAATGGTGCTAGATCTCTCATATAAATTAGAAAAACACTTCTCACTTTCAAATCATTGCTACTTGTGGACATATACTACTACTTGTTTCTTTCATGAAGAATATTGTGGATGATTAACTAGGACAATTTATTTTGGAGCTAATGTTTGTGGATCTTCTATTACTTGGATGACATGGAAACTAGGGTTTTGATGGATGGATGATTTTTTGAGTAATTCTACTCTTTTCATTTTATGTTTTGTTTAATTATGCATTGCTAGATTGATTTTTTTCTCAAGTGTTTCTTCTTCATCCTCTTTTAATCATTTTTAAACAAATTCTATTTGTATAAACCATTGGAAGGTTTACTAGTGGAGTCATCTTCCATTGTTTCATCCCCAAAATATTTTAGAGTATTCCTAGGATTAGTAGTGTAATACCTTTAGGTTTTAAAATAAATTAATCCACTTCATTCTCCCAAAGAGATATTTATTTTTGACCATATATGCCCAAAGGAGTAGGCACTAATCTTTTATTCACAATAGCCAATCAAATTTTTTGAATTTTACTATTTAGGGTTAGGGTTAGGGTTTTACATTAATTTTTACTTCCATCCATAGAAACCTAGACGTTTAAGGTTTTTTGAGAATACTATTTCCCTAAAATCATCACTCTAACCCTAAAATAATTTTCTGGAATAATATTACAACCATCTAAGGAAAAACGTCTAGGGTTTTAGGGCTATTTTTTATAGCTGATTTTTCTGATTTTCTTGGCAAATTAAACCCTAATTTAACCTATGATTTACCCTTATATTTTACTGGATCATTTTATGATCAAAGGGTAATTTTTTTGCTACTTCTAATTGATTATTTTAGCATTGTTATAAATTTACTGTGGCTGAAAATTAACTGGTTTACGACTGCTATATGTTCACTACTGTTGAAAAATACATTTAAATTGTGTATTCTAGTGCTAGAATAATCTCTATACAAGTAGAGATAATTTACTTGTAACCATTTTTATTGTTTTTAAAGTAGTTTATTGTTGATAGTTTTTGAACTTCTTTCAATTTTCACCTCATCATTAAACTCTTTATTAATTCCTAGTGTTTGGGGGTCCAACTAAATTTATATTTGAATTGGGGAGCCTCTTCTCTTGTCCTAAACCCTCTATACTTTAAATCCGGAAATTTTCTTATCCCGCTACATTTCCTTCACCCTATTCATATTTATCTTGTTAGTAGTGTTAGTAGTCACCCAAGGGGGCCCTAGACTTGATTGTGTATTGCCTAGGGATTCTTGTAGGCTACAGGGGAAGCTTCCCTTTTGTTGGACACTATTCCTTCACTTAAAAGAGGGAAGTTGTTTCCTAGGTGATAGTGGTAGCATATTCAATGTTCCACTTGTCTTAGTGCCTTGTGAAGGGTTTGCACCCGGTGCTAGATTGTATGATAACATTTTGGTGTAGTTGTCAAGGAGAATTGAGTCATTCTTATTGGATATTTGAAGTCTATGCTTCAACACTTTTTTATGACCGTAAACCAAATCCCAACCTAAGTAAATTCATTTGGCGACTCCATTGAGAAAAAAAACCTTTTCCCTATGCAAATTTTGAATAATATATGTGCTTAAGGTGAAGCAAACATTATTGTAAAGGCATTGAAGATTCATCTTGGTGACTCCACAAATATGTTTTAAGGTTTCATATTATTTTCATATTTTGTATAAAGTTACATATTATCAAATGAAGGAGTCCTGGCACCATGGGAACTTTATGAAATTTAGCCTCCCCTTGATATTAAGGATATTATGGGATACCCAAACACACTTCCTCCAAAATGGAAAAATAACATTCCAAAGTTTGATGGTGATCTGTTTTCAACCATTCCTCATATTGTAAAATTATTGAAATACACCTCATAATCATATTTGATACATGAAGATGTGCTAGTAAGATTATTTTTACTTTCTCTGGAAGCAAAATAGAAGGATTGGATCAATAATTCTTTCACTCGAAATAATATATCTTTGATTGTAGTTTTCTTTGAATAATTTCTCAAGCGTTGGGGCCCAAGATTTCAAAGTTTGAAGACACTCTTCAGGATCTTGCGACAACCCTTCAATAAGAAGAATTATCTTATAACCCTACTTAATATGATGAATAATTCATTGAAGAACAATATATTGAAGAACAAGACATTGAAGAAGAGATTCATGAGGAAAGTCATCAAGTATGTGAAATAGAATAAGAGCCTCCTCACGAATCCATTGAAGAAAAAGAAGAATTGGACATAGCACATTATGTTGGAGATCAAGGCGATGATGAAGACCCAATTGGAGAGATAATATTTCTTCACGAAGACAAGGGTATTATAAGTTGTATTCTTTCCCAAGATTTTGACTTATGTGATACATTCTTTGATGATTTGGAAAGTGAAGAGTTTTTTGAAAAACCCTTGAATTTGGTAAATTTTGCATTTGATGAAGAACATGATTGACCATATCGATGATTTTCTACATGTTGGAAGATGTAGATGGGATATAATTTTTTATTTTGATGGGGATCCCATTTAATATATTGATGGTGATTCTAGAGTCAAGGATGCATAATTGTTTCTTTTGGAACATCTAAATATGTACATTAATTTTTCAATTTTTTGGCAACATGAAGATGATATGTACATGGATTTGTTTCAACCACCTAGGATTATTCATTAGAGCATTTTTATGATGATTTCCAGCCATATCCTCAAAGGTATGATGCATATTATTCAAAGCACTTGGAGCTATTTTGTGAATAAAACTTTCATCCACCTCTATCCTCAGATTTTGATGAACATTCATATGCCAAATCAACATTAAAAGACTCTTATGGGGATATTATTCACGTAATGTCCCCTCCCCTTGAAAAGAACAAGGGTGGAATAAGTAGTCTACTCACCCCTCTGTACTATAGTCCCATGGGTGAAAGGGGTATGAGGAACTAAAATCCACTTAAGGAATTAAATTTATTTTATTAAAAGTGACTTTCAGGAAGAAAATAAAAGGTTAAGTGACTTAAGTGAAAATCAAATCAAAACCTCAGTAAAAATAAAAAAGGAAACTCAAATGAGAATTAGATCAGGAGATATAAAAGAGAGAGGGGGATCCTCGCTCCTCATTCTTGTCTATTTTCTCATTTTGATCACTTGAGCTATGTATCTTACATTTTGAGGGTTTTGAGTCAAGAAACACTAAAGGCCAGCAAGGAGGTGAATGATTCCTCCATTCCTAGTCCAAGCTTGGGCAAGGAGGTGAGATATTCCTCCATCAACATTTGATCTCATCTAGATCCATTTCAAAGGGAATTTTTTGAAGCAGGGCACAATTAAAAAGTATTTCCAGCAGGTAGGGTGCAATTACTAGGTATTTCCAATAGGCATGGCACACCATTGAAGGACGATTCATTTGATTTGCTTGGTGGAGGCTAGTTTACAGGGAAATCCACTTTAGAGGTGATTTTTGGTACAATCACATCCCTTTGCTATAGTATTGGGGGTTCATCTTCTGTATAACGATTTATTTCTTTAGTGGGCATTTTGGGTGAAGAAGGTTCACCTTTGCTTGAGGAGGTTGTGAGTTGGAAGGGTTGAAAAAAGGGCTTGGTTCCAATCTTGTTCTATTTTCTATATACAACCCTCGATCTAAATTTTGTCAGTGTTTCCATAAATTTTGGAGGTCATCTTCAAGGAGGCCAAAATATTTGTTGATTATTTGGGTTGGTTTTCATTGATGTCAACCCTTGAAGAAATTTCAGTAGTAAATTCCATTAGCACAAAGGTTTGGGTAATGGACCTAAGTTTGTTTGAAGTATAATGGTATGAGTTTTAATATATTTGAAGTTAATACTATTCTATATGGATAGTACATGTTGTTCCATTTCCAGTGGTATGTGGAACATCACATAACTCCTCACGGTCAGAGAGTTATGGCCATATGAAGTTGGAGAACCCTCATGGGTCA
Organism: Picea mariana; assembly: GCA_032191745.1. Lineage (NCBI taxonomy): Eukaryota > Viridiplantae > Streptophyta > Pinopsida > Pinales > Pinaceae > Picea > Picea mariana. The sequence continues at coordinate 26,982 of JASDQU010032401.1, read as the reverse complement.
TCTAGAATCCCCAAAAGGTCAAAGTAGTCAAAGTGGTTGCAAAGAAGAAACGATTTAAATAATAAAGTGAAGTGATGAGTCTACAATAAGTCAAAGTGGATACAAAATAAATTATTTAAATAATAAAGTTAATGGAGAAATTACTAAGTTGACAAGTGGTTAGAAGTGGGTTAGCCCTAAAATAAGGAAAGTGGGTTAAGATGGTTAGAAGGTAGTTTAAATAATAAAGTGAAGTGATGAGTGTACTATAAGTCAAAGTGGATACAAAATAAATTATTTAAATAATAAAGTCAATGGAGAAATTAATAAGTGGAAAAGTGGTTAGAAGTGGGTTAGCCCTAAAATAAGGAAAGCGGGTTAAGATGGTGAAAGTGGGTTAAGATGGTTAGAAGGTAACCCCTTGAGGAAGCTACATGAAATTATAAATAAGAGGCAAGGGTCTCTCATTTTCCAATTACACTTGAGCATATTGAATATATACAAGTGAATGAGGTAACCAAAGGATATCTAAGATGAATTTTAGAGGGAAGGTGAAGTAAAGAAGAGAGAAATTCAAGGGAGGATAAATTCTTTTGATGATTCTTTCTAAGGTATGTTATTTACAGGTCATCTCACCATTTTCGCAATAAATTGTTTTCTAGAATGATTCAGACCATGAAATTGGGAGGCCGTTGAGGAAATATATCTAAGTAGCTTTGATAAAAATTCTATCTTGTGGGTCATTGTATTTTTGGAGTTACACTCCATGGAAAATAGGGCTTGTGGCTAGTCCTAAAACTAGTCTAAAGCAGGTGTTTCAGGTAAAAACATCATAACTTCTTCATAACAGATCCAAATTCAGTAAGACCAAATGTATTGGTTATATTACAATATTTATTATGTTTTGTACCATTTTTAGATATATACAACAAACATTCCATGTGGGGCATTCTCTACAAGTTTGATCTCTAGAATAAGCCATAATTCAACAAGGTATGTCATTTTTGCTATAAATCATTTTCTGAAAGGTTCCAAGTAGTGAAATCTGGAGGAATTGTATTAAAGACACTAAAGAACATTGTGTGCCATTTTTAGATCTTTATTCATTACATGTACATAGTTATGATTATTTCAAGTTAGGGTTGTTGACTAATCCAAAATTAGTCATGCAAGACTAAAGTAAAGTTTGATAAAATGCTAGTCTCTTGTTGTTAAAGTTAAGGAAGGTTTGCAGGTATGCGATCATATACACCAGGTCTATTATAGAGTTACAAATCAGATTTGGATGATGAAATTTATGAGGGCTTTTGGTTGAGGTACATGTTGGGTACATGGTTGAGATAAGTAGTTGATGAGTTGACACATACATGAGGTGTATAGTTGATGATGCTGGTACATCTTGATGAGTCATAGTTGATGAGTAATTGATGCATGATTGATACATACTTGGTACATGGTTGGAGGAACTTGTTAGTATTATTTTTGACACATGGTTTATGGATGATGTAGCATACTTATCTTGGTATATTATTAGAATAACATATTGATCTTGGTGATGATTATGAGTTTTTGTGTTATGCTTGGTTGATGCACATCTTGGTGATATTGTGAATATGGTTGAGAGTTTTCTTGGTGAGTAGATCTGATTTGGTTGATAAGATTGATGAGACAAGTTGTTGTGATAGGTTGTTTGGAAAAGTTATTGTGACATGTTATTTGTACAAGTTTGGTGAATGGTTGATGCATTTGTTTATGGTATAGGTTGAGGTACAGGTTGATGTATGGTACATTTTGGCACAAGTTATTGGTACAAGTTGTTACATGTTGTTTGGTGCAGGTTGATTGGTACATGTTTACACCAGTATATCTCACAATGATAGTGTGACAGTGGTTCCATCATTCTACTTATATTTCAGGGCGGTTGGATGGGGAAAGGACAATGGTTGTAGCCACCTTCCAGTTATAGCTGAAGAACATAGGGGCTTGTAGCCTCCTTCGGGTTATATCCAGAGAATTGGGGAGTTGGAGTTTCCTTTAGGTTGTAGCCTGAGAAACTATGGGGTTGGAGCCTCCTTCCAGTTGCAGCTAGAAAACAAAGGAAGTTGGTTCTTCCAATGAATGCAATTCTTAAAGAAATATAAGAAAACAAATTCTTTGTTTTTCTCCTACTTTGGGTTTCCATGTAAAAACATTGGTGTACCGTGTATGTGTATGATTGCTCATTTTTTCATTATTTATTTACTATGCAATTATTGGATTATAATTCTACATTGAAATAACACTTGCATTATATGGTTAAAAATGATTAAATTTCTCTATTACTGATTCACCCCCCCTCTTAGTAATCCAACAATTGGTATCAAAGCAGTTTCCTTTAGGAAACAATTTAACCACTACAAGGAGATTATGGATTATTCTGAGAATGGAGTACCATTGTTTAATGGTCAGAATTGTTTAAAGTATGAGTTATGGAGTGGAAGGACACACATATTTTTACAGGCACATGGTTATTATATTTGGCTATCACTCGTTACAAGATATGATAGTTCAAAAAGGGAAAATACTTCAGCCAAGAAAGAATTGAAGAATAATGACAAAATAGCAATGGATTTCATCTAAGAAGGATTACCTAATTCGGTAAGAGAAAAGGTTGGTAAATGTTCATCAACCAAAGAACTTTGGGATAATTTACATGATATATATTCTTCACACATCTTAGATTTAGAAAATTCCAAAGATGATGCAGGTACAGATCAAGAATAAATATGTTCACAATGTCAAACAGATTGAGAAGATGAAGAGTACATAATCACCAAAGGTATGTTGTTTTTCTTTAATTGTGAAAAATGTGGACATCTTGAAATATAATTCCATGAAGGAAATGAAACAAAAAATCTAATTGAAAAGGAAGACAATTATGAAGCAAAATTAATTAGTGCTTTAGATGAATTCACTCAAAAAATAATTGATGAAACAAAAGGAAGTGTTCACATTTTTTAAGAATCCCAACAAGTCATCGAGAACTTAAGAACTCAGCTAGAAGAATCGAGAAAGATCGAAGAAAATCTTGAATATCAAAAGAAGTATTTGAAAGCCAACATAGCAGCACAGAAGGAAGAAGAAAAAATGAGAGAGAAGATATTGAAAGATCATCTTAAGGAAAGAACTAACGATCTAAACAAACTTGAAGCAGAGTTTCGTCAAGAAGAGCAAGGACTTGAAGAAGAAATAATCACATTAAAAATTCATCTTGAAGAAGTGAAAAGAACAGAAGTAGTCATGAAGTCTCAGATAATGAAGAAAGAATAGGTTGAGAATATTGAAGAAGAAGTTGTCACATTAAGAAGTAAAATTGTCAAGCTCAACAAGAATGTTGAAGAGACAAAAACATCCACATCATTTATAGAGAATGAAGAGAAACACTCTAGGTTGCTAGAAAAGAAGAATGAAGAAAATATAAAGAGTTATGTAGAAGTAATCAAAGGAAAGAATCATGGTCAACCAGAATCTAAGAAAACTATTGAAGATACATATTCAAGAAGACCATCCATGTTCAAGCCACAAAGAAGCTTCAATCATGATCATGATTATGATCATGATCAGTCAAGGAATAAATTCAGAAGGAATACACCACATAGAATATCATTCACTCCCAAGTATGCAAATTTATTTTATGGTCATTGTTTTTATTGTACTAATTTTGGACATAAGGTTGCATATTGCAAGGATTATAAAAGAAATGTTCAAGCAAGAAGTGCCTATGTGGCTCCATGTAACATTGAATGTTACAAATATCATAACCATGGATACATAGCTAGTGATTGTAGAAGCATGATCGATGCTTCCATGAAAGAGAACACTGATATCATATATAAGAAAGTATGGATAAGAAAACACAAAGAACAGGTGAACAAAGACTAGGTCCCAGAGATTGCAAGATTGACAATAAAATGAGATAAAGAAAATTCTATAGAGAAAGACATCAGATACAAAAAGGTTTGGAAAATAATTGAAAGAAAATAAGGATAGGTAAATAAGGAATAGGTTCAAGAGATTGTGCTTTCAAGAATTGTAGTGAAAGATGAATCCACAGACATAAAGAAATAAGTCAGAGCTTAGAGAGATGATGAATCTACCAATGTAGACGATGATGAATACACATCAAAGAAGGAATTGTTCTGATCCATCCGACTTAGAGACTCTTGGGTAATATGAATATTAGACAGGGGAGTCTATGTGATAGCTATGACAGACCAAAGAACCATCCTTCAAGCAGCTTGCAGAGTTTGAGTTGACATATCCATAGAAATCCGTTATCAGAAGTACAGTTTGATAAATTAATCAATTGTAATAGTAAAGACCTCATGATAGTATAGTGATAAATGGGTCAACATTATGGACAATTGTGCCATAGAGTCTTGGACAATATGGAAAGAGATGGATTTGTAAGAACACTTAGTAGGTTTGGACATATATATGACAGTGAACGAGAGAATCAATTCATAGATTGGTTTAGAGAGTGGTTCAGAGAAAAAATAACATTATCATAATGGATGATAATTACACAAGAAATGGATCGAACAATGCTAATGGATTCTAAATTGACAGATATGTTTTGGACACATGAAGTGCATACAACAATTCATATTCAAAATAGAGTAATTCTTAGAAAAGGAAGTGTAGACAACAACCTCTACATCAAGGTAGCTCAAGATGGAATTTTATTAATTGAATTTTATGTTGACGATATTATTTTTGGAAGCACAGATGACAGGTTAAGCCAGAAATTTGCAAAGGATATGCATAATGAATTTGAAATTTCATTACTCAGAGAACTGTCCTTCTTTATGGGTCTTCAAATACGTCAAAGAAACCGAGGAATTTTTATTTCTCAAACTAAGTATATCAGACAAATGCTAAAGAGGTTCAGAATGGAAGATTGCAAACTAGTTACCACTCCTATGCAAACCAGTTGCAAGTTGAGAAAAGATGATGATTCAAAGTCTACATACCAGAGGAAATACAGGTCAATGATTGGTATATTACTATATGTGATAACATCTAGAGCAGATGTAATGAAGGAAGTTGGATAGGTGGCATGATTTCAAGTAGCACCAAAGGAATCAAATGTATTACCAATGAAGAGGATTTTCAGATATCTCAAAGGAAAAGAAGAGTTTGGATTATGGTATCCAAAAGGAAAGGATCTATCACTTATTACCTACATAGATGTAGATTGGGCAGGTTGCATTAATGACCAAAGAAGCACCAATGGAGAAATGTTATACTTGGGTGAGTGTTTAGTATCGTGTCTAAGAAAGAAACAACCATCAATATATTTATCTATAGTCGAAGCAGAGTATATTACAACAACAAGATGTTGTACTCAGGTTCTATGGATGAAAAAAAATTTGATAGATATACAGGTTGAGTATGATGAGCCCATTCCAATCTATTGCGATAATACAAGCGCCATCAGTATCTCAAAGAACTAGGTGATGCACTCCAAGACAAAGAACATTCCAATAAAGTATCACTTTCTACGGGAACATGTTGCAGAGGAGAACATTAGAATTCAATATGTGGGAAAAAAATAATAAGTGGCAGACATCTTTACAAAACCGCTTCCAAGGGAAGCCTTTGAGTATTTTTGCTAGAGAATCGAAGTAATTTCTTCTCCAAAATGAATGTTTTTGAATGCTTATCTTATATGTCTTAGATTTACATGAGGAAGCACCATAAAGAGGACATTTTAGGTTGGGGGATCAATTTCAATAAGAGTTTAGTCAGGGGGAGTATCCCCAAGGACATTTCATTTAGGGGGAGAAACCCCGGATGGAAAGATACCTTTTTCATTAATGACAAAGGGGGAGATATTTATCAGATGCAAAGGTAAATTCTTGGAGAAAGAGCACAACGACATGGTTCTAGGGGGAGCATGAGTGATATGACTTCAGTATTGTATCAGAGGGTTGCCATCAATGCCAAAGGGGGATATTGTTGATTATTTGGGTTGGTTTTCATTGATGTCAACTGTTATAGAAAGATTTTACTCACCCTATGCAATCTTGCACAAAAGGCCTTTTTCCATTTCCCCATGTAGACTTATCTTCCCTGATTATAACATCCAAACTAATAATAAATATTTTTCCACATGTACGCATCTTGCCTACTATACAACATGTGTATACGCAGGCTGCTCCACTACAACCTGTGTACATTGGGATTTGTGCCAAAAAATGAAAATTAATGTCAGTTTTCCATGTCACGACAGGAGATCTATGATCCTTGGCCTTCCATATACTGGAAACATTCCGACTCAGCCCTTCAGTTCCATTTTGAAGGCTATAAATGGGCCAATTACGAGCTATGGAAAAGGAGAAAGAATTAAAATTTGAGAGCAAAGTTACTCTGGAGAAATTATTTACTTCATATTGAGTCTGCATCCCTTTGTCCTTTAAGTCTGAACACAGTTTTCATCCCCCAAGCTCTTCCCTTATTGATTGAGAACCTCATTTTTTCTCTCTTATGATCTTTCCTTTGGTGGAAGATTGAAGTGGTGGAGGACTATCTGGAAGGAACTTAGTTTCTCGGTTCCAAACCATGCTTGTTAGCACTCTGTAATTTTCCCAAGGCTGTAAGGCAGTCACAGAGGCAACATCAAAACCACTTTGAGTCTTGGATCTATCCCTCCAAGACTTAGAGAGGGATCTCTCTGTCTGATATAACTTTGTTTTAATAGGTATTAGGCTAGTTATGCAAGTATGGGGTTGGGGTTTTTGAAATATTTAGATGAGGATGTGGTTGACGAGTTTCTTAGATCACCATTGGGCTATGGGGTCTGTTTATTAGATAATGATCAAGTCAGATCTAGAGGTAAATGTCTCCAGAGGGCAAGGTAGTAACATCTGTTGGATCGTCTTAGGTTTAGTGCATATGAATAAGGTGAAAAGGGAGAGATCCACTGAACATAGGAGCAACTAAGAATTCCTGTGTAAAGCTTCAGATGAATAACATAAAGGTTATTGAAAAATTGGCCAAAGAGTATGCATGCATAAATTCTTCTCCATTACTCTCTTTCAATAACAAGAAATGAAATGGCTTGAATGGTAGCAGAAAGATAATTAAAAATAGATAAGGAACACACCACCAACGCTGCTACACAAGAATCCTGTAAAACATCTTCTCTATTACTGTTTAGCCATTAAAAAATTACAGACAAAAAACCTCCTGCAGTAGCGAGGCCCACAGTCCAGCCAAAAAGGGAAAAACTCTTTACACAGGTCGAACCATTTTACATTAAAATCCTCTGAATAAATAGGGGCGATCCCCCAACAAGTTTCTGGAGTCAGTTTAATCACCTCGGCCAAAAATAGCCACGAATCCCTCAAATTCTGGAACTGTCTGCCATGAAAATTGGACAGATTTTCTACGGAAAAGGGGTCCGAACAGACCTGTGGTTCTCTTCAATGATGACACCTGGGAAAAAAATGAAGGAGATTGTTGTAGATGGGCGTGTGATGGACAAAAACCTCCTTCGGTTTCACCAAATTCGCCTCCAGCTGGCCGTAACAACTCCTGCAAGATCGGGACTGTAACAGATAAACCAAAAATGCGAAAAAAAGAGGCTGAAAGACAACTTTGATTCTCTCTGCTTGTAGCTCCGTTGCAAAAACTGAGAGAGGTTTTTGTTCTTCAGCCCGTGATGAGAAAAAATCTCTCTAGGATTTTTAAAATCCATCTTCATTTTCCCAGAAACCGTTTTGAAAGAGGACGTGGTGAAACAGACAAAAATGGCAAAAAAATGAAAAAAAGTGGTTTTTTTCATGG
>JASDQU010032400.1:11476-22092 GCA_032191745.1 Picea mariana | reverse complement strand
CTAAACTTATTTAATACTATTCTACAAACAACAACCAATAGGGCTGAGTTAGAAAGATCGTGGGCTGCTATTGAACGTGACATTAGCATCCAAGAGCAACGGGAAGCAAGACAGAGACAGTTGAGAAATTGAATCTGATCTAGTCTTTCTTTGTTTCTTTATTTTAAAGTCTTATTATAAAAAAATCTTTCGGATGCCTTGACGGTATGTTTTATAGCCTTAAAACATAAACTCAGGAACAACACAAGTCACTTCCTTCATGGTAAAATCCTCAAACCCCTCAAAAGATCATTGTGCCAAATGCATGTCAACCTCACCACCAAACCCTAACCTCCTAGGTGATGTCATGCCTCTAAAGGTGACATTTTGCCTGTCCTAGGAAGAACATTTGGCATGTGGGGTCTAGGTTATTTCTTCCAAGTCATATTCTAGGCCTTCAAAGTTTGATCTCTCTCTTCTAGCATGCAGGCCCTTGGCATCCACCTATGGGCTTCAAGCCCCATGGAAGCCCAAGCTAGGCTTGTTCTTCCAAAACTGTCCACCAACTAGGTCCCGCAAAGACAAATAAGAATTCCCTCCAAGGATCTCAAGTCATAACATAATCATAAGTTAATCTAATCAATAAATGAGCCACCTAAGCATATGCATCAAAGATTACTATGTCAAATAATTAAGTGCTCAAAGACATTATGCGACTTGTTAAGCTTGAATATGGGAAGGTTGACAAGGTGTCATATTGGGTAGATCTTTCCCTAGGTCAATGAGAGTTTCCAAGAGATCCCTCTCTAAGCCATGTAAACTCGATGAAGTGGTTAATGATCAAGACTCAATGGGCATGGGGTTCATGACATACAAGGGGTTGTAGTGTCTCATTCATGGGTGCATTTGTAGAGGGTGTGTGGTATCTTCGTCCAAAATGCACTTTTTCCAAGCCCATTATTTTTCCATTCTTTCATAAATTTAAGGAAAGGTTGAAGGCCATTGCATTGGTGTGGTGTCTAGATAATGGCAGTGTCACCCACAAACACCTAGTGGAAATGAGAAGGTTGGCTGGTGATGAGACCCCCTTTCTCTCAACCATGCAACTGAGAGCCATTACCCTAGATTGGTGACCAGATGATGGTAATGTAATACCATTATATATTCATGGACATGATAGGCTGACTCATGATGAGACCTCCTATTCTCCAACTAACATTTTAAGCATTTTTAATCATATTTTATTGTGGGTCGCCCTTTACTCAAAGATAAGCATTTCATTTCTTTCTTGGGTGATCCTTGGGTGAAGCATCTAGAAGGTTCATACATAGGATTTTATCTTTTACCCAACATCAATCCCTCCGGGCCTTCAACCCCTTCTTCGATAGAGTGAGGGACAACCCCTTCTTGGGTCAATACACACTAAAATCCCAAGAGATAAGGAAATTGGGGGAAATAGTGATGGAACGTGGTAAGTATGGTCGTGAATGATATGATGGTTCTTGAAGGGAGTTCCTAGTAGCAAACCCATCCCCAAGGAATACCACTTAGTAGGGCAAATTTTCAACCACCAAGGTGAAGTAGGGAAAAAGGCATAATGTCCAAGCATATATCATGAAATCTAGAGAAATCTAATATACAACATACTCAAATGCCTTAAATATTGAAATGATGTTCACCATAATACTAACTTGTACCTCATGGAGCAAGGCCCATTGCCTTCCGGAAGGCAGCTGATGTGGTGGTTTCCATCTGAAAATCTGTGACCTCTATGGTGGTGAAAAGGGTCTCCATCTGTGCAAAAGGATAATGTTGGTCATTTAGTCTATCAGTACTCTATATCTACAACCTGAGGGCCTCGAGACATAATATCCTTAGTTATCCACAAAATGGGGATAATAGTCCCAAATCCTTTGAATAATCCTTTCCAAAAATTTGATGTAAATTTTGGATCTCTGTGAGATACAATTGTCTTCGGTATACCATGCAGTCTAGCAATTTCCCTCATATAAATATCAACAATGTTGATTGCTTTGTGAGTGAGCTTTACTGGAATAAAGTGAGCAACTTTAGTAAACTTGTCCACCACCACCATGATGGAATCATGTTGTTTGGTTGTTATGGACATCTTTGTGATGAAATCCATTGTTACAACTTCCCATTTCCACTCAGGAATGGGTAATGGAAGTAGAAAACCAGTTGGGTGTCTATGCTTAGCCTTGAATTTTTGATGTTCCAAACACTTGGAAATAAAATCAACAACATCTTTCTTCATCCCCAGCCAGTAATAATGGCTCCTGACAGCTGCAATAGTTTTCTGGTAACTTGGGTTCCCAACATAAGGCACATTATGCATTTCTTTTAAAATCATATTTTTCAATTCCCAAGAATTTGGCACATAAATTCTTCCCCTATACATGAAAATGTCAACCTTTTCCAGCTTGTATTCTTCACTTTTCTGGTGCAAAATACCTTGTTGTAATTTTGTCCTTATTTCCATGTACTGCACATCTGATTTTGTAGCTTCTAAAATTTTATCTTTCAAATTTGATTGGTACATGATAATGGTTGTAGTATATATCTCATGCACCCTTTTGCCGAGTGCATCAGCCACCTTGTTCTCTTTCCCCTTGATATGCTTTATATCGAAGTCGTATTTATTTAGGAATTCCAACCATCTGCTTTGGTTGGAATTTAGAGTTGGCTGTCCAAATAAATATTTTAGACCACTATGGTATGTTCTCAACTCAAATATTTTCCCCATGAGGTAGTGCCTCCACATCTTCAAGGCATGCACTATAGCTTCCAATTCCAAATCATGAGTAGCATAATGCCTTGCATGCTCCTTTAATTTCCTTGATTCATAGCACACCACATACCCATTCTAACTAAGAACTCCCCCAAGCCCTTCTTTACATGCATCAGTACATACAATGAAGTCTTCATTTGGATTAACAATCCTTAGTATTGGAGCACTTGTTAATAAATGCTTCAAGTGTTGGAAACTCTTTTCACAATCCAATGTCCACTCAAACTTCACAACTTTCTTTTGAAAGGAAGTGATTGGGTGTGAAATCTTTGAGAATCCTTCAATAAATCTCCTATATTATCCTAAAAGGCCCATGAATGACCTCACCTCTGAGACATTCCTTGGTGTTGACCATCCTTCAATGGCCCTTATCTTTTTTGGATCCACTGCTATCCCTTTCTCTGAAATGATATGGCCCAAATAATGAATTTGCTTCTAATAGAATGAACACTTGCTCAATTTGGTATACAAACTATGCTTCCTCAACACCTCTAATACCATCTTCAAGTGCTTCTCATGCTCTTCTTCAAACTTAGAATATATAAGAATGTCATCCAAGAAGTCAATGGCAAACTTATATAAGTAATCCATGAAAATGCCATTCATTAAACACATGAAGACAACTGGTGCATTTGATAAACCAAATGGTACCACCGTGAACTCATAATGGCCATACCTTGTTCTAAAGGTAGTATTGTTGACGTCTTCTTCTCTAACTCTTACTTGATAATAGTCTGACCTGAGATCAATATTGGAGAATATTGTTGCATCTTTAAGCTGGTCAAAGAGGTCATCTATCCTTGGCAAAGGGTACTTATTCTTCATAGTTACCTTGTTCAACTGAAGTCGATGCAAAGTCTCAATGTTCCATCTTTTTTCTTCAAAAATAACACTGGGGCACCCCAAGGTGACACACCTAGGTGTATATACCCCTTCTTCAAAATATCTTCTAGTTGCATTTGCAATTCCTTCATCTCGAGTGTACTCATCATGCAAGGAGTCTTAGATACAGGAGCTGCTCCATGCATCAGATTGACGGAGAAGTCAATATCTCTCTTGGGTGGCAATCTTGGTATTTCCTTGAATACATATTCAAACTCTTTTAGGACCGCATAATCTTTAATACTTGGCATCTTATCTTTAGGTGTCTCTGCCATATGAGATGTAAATATTTGACACCCTTTCCTATAAATCTTCTTCAATTGCAAGGTTGGAATTTCTCTAATGATTACGGCCCTGGGAATTCCCTGTACTTTCCTTAAATTCCCTTTCTCATTCAAGCAAGTGAAGGTCTTATTATAAAAATCTAGGACAACATGATGTTGGTCCAACCAATCTATACCAATTAGGCTGTCACAGGAACCTAAAGGCATGATGTTCAAATATTCCCTGGTACTCAATCCATTCATGTCCATTGGGCATGTCTTAACCATTTTATTAATTTCCTTTTAGCTCTTGTAACTAGCTGCACCAACCAAGATGTTCCAAGCTTGTTTTTTGACAAATGAAATCTTTCCACCATCTTAGGATCTAGATAGTTATGACTATCTCTTGAATCAATTAAAATAACAATGGTTTGGTTGTTAATATTACCTTCCACTTCAATCATATGTGACTGAAATTCAGCTTGCTTGTTATCCAATGCTGCGTAGATGCTATGTACATTTCTACCCATGTCTTCCACTGTATCAGCTTGCTGTACATTGTAAACAATCCTCACTTTTTCAGCCATGTGAGGGAAATCTTGATACATATGATTTTACCCACAACCCCAACATTGAAATGGTGGTTGTCTTGGTCTTTGTCCCAATGTATTGGTCATTCTAGATTATTTAGAAGCTAGTTGTCCATGGGAATTATTTCTGAAGAATGGTGGCTTATTTCCCTCCTTCCTCTGTTCCATCTTGATGTTATTCTTGTCTTCCCAAGCTTTTTGGTAAGTTGCTCTTCCTTTAAGTTGATCATAAAGGAATTTATCCCTTCTTATAGTTTCCTCTAGTGTTTTGGGATCATCATATTGTATCTTATCATTGATAGATGATGGAAGCCGACTCAAATACCTCTGAATCTTAACTTGCTCATCCTTGATGAAAGAAACATATTTCAACAACTCTAAAAACCTCTTCTCATATTCATCTATGATCATACTCCCAAGCTTGAGTTCAAAGAACTCCTTCACTTTCTCGTCATAGTATCGCTTAGTCAAGTATTTCTTCTGAAGATACCTTTTGAATTCCCTCCAAGTAACCTTCTTCTCGTCAATGTGTTGCACTTGCACAAATTGATCCTGCCACATTGATGATTTTTCCTTTGAGTTGATAGTTGGAAATTCTTCCTTCTACTTGTGAAGAGTAATTATGCAGTTGAAAATACTTCCTCATGCCTAGCAACCATGTCTYTGCATCCTCATCYTTCTTGTGCTCATCCTCCTTTAAGTCGTGCTTTAAGTGTAATGATTCTTTTTTATATTGTATTGATTTCAATATCAAAATTGATATGATCCTTCTTATGGTTGCAATCAATTTAAATATTAGATTTTAAAGTTCTTTATTTAAGTGCTTTGATTTCAATGTAGAGTTAATATGTTCCTCTTTACAATACATTAATTTTAGAATATAGTTATGAAGTTGTTTCTTGGAATGGTACGATTTTATGTGTGATAATGTTCCTTCTTAGTGTGCATTGACTTCATAGTTTTCTTCTATGTTATAAGGTATACATTAGGAATAAAACATCGAAAAAAACATAGTCATGTCTCCTCATAATGCTGAAATTGAAGAACAAAGAAGGGTAGTGTGAGAACATATTAGAAGACATAACGAGAATGAATTACATGAACAAATGGAAGAATGAAGAAAACAAGATTACCAATGGCATAGCTCGAGAGGAAATTAGTCACAACATACTACTTTCAAATAAAGGGATGAATAAAGAAGACAAAATACCGAAACAAAAATTTAAAATAAAAGTGCAATGACAAGAAACTATGAAAAATTGATTGGGAAGATGTTGAATATCAAAAAGTTCTTAAACATACTCTTGAAAATGAATTTCTTCTTTAAAATATCTATTTACTTCCTTTAATCTATGTAACATTAAACATATCAACAACTTGCACTTCATATATGAGTGAGAGAAATGCCCAATTCGCAAGAATTACATTTAATTAACTTATAAGAAAAGATAAAACTAATACAAATTAATACTTAATCCTTTTCCAAAAAAACATATTGAATACTTGGAAATAATTGTTGGTTTGTTTGTTAAGCTCACGTGTTTGTTCGTAGTCTTAGGAAGTTGTTGGATCTAGTTGGATGTGAGAGATTCAATCCAACTAGATGCTTCCTAGATTGGTGTGAGGTTGAGATATTTTCTCAACCATAGATCAAGGTAGTTTCCCTATCTTGAGACAAAGCTTGTGTATCTATAATTTATTTTCTTTGTTTAATGAGAGAGCTCTCACACTTTTTTGGTTTGTGCATAATAATCCCTACTCTCACATTTCTCAATATGGTATCAGATCCAGACTGGGCTTAACTCCCTCACGAGAGGCTACCAAGGATCTTGGAAGAGAAATGAAGCATGCGTAGATGATAAATTCTTGTAGGCGAGAGTAGTGTGTTTGTGTGTCCCCAATTTGTCTGTGGGAATATTTGTTTTTCCATCAATCTATTTTGGAATTGTTGGGCCTTCTCTTGCGGATCGAACTGCTCAACTTGTGCTGGATTTGCTCTGTCTAGGTGCTACAAAATTTAGGTGGTTGAGCACTCCTCATTAGATTGTTTCCACCTTTTCACATTGCCACAGGTCGTAGTCTTAGATCTGTGTGAGCACACTCTCATAATATTTGGGAGATCTCCGGTTTCTTGAATTTTTGGATCTGTTGAACCAGAAACAAATCATTAGCTCCATTCCATCATTGATTGTGAATATCATGATGTATGTGGAGCGATTTTTTCATCCAAAAATGTATTTGACCACTGGACACAAATTGACTAACTCGATTTTCACTCTTGGAGGTTTTTTTCACTCATCACGAGAATTTCACTGCAGAAAATTCTCTGTTGAGGGGTTGATTTGTCTGGTTTGAAGGCCGAATCGTTGATTGGAGGGTCAATCTATGTTTGAAGTATTGTTGCTCAACGTTTTCATTTTGAAGAAGGCCACCACTGTTGGTGTGGCCTCCATCTGGAGTGTGCAGTCGTTGGGCGTTGTAACAAGTGGCCTATAGAACTAGAGGAGAGTTGTCGCTCCAGTTCGTGTCAAAGAAGAAATCCGCAATAGTCTTTTGTGTTGTGGAAATCCTACACTACTTTTTCCACATTGAATCTCTTGCTATTAGCAACAATTGCAATGGTTAGTCCCACATCACGCTGATTTCCCCAGCTCCGGCTTCATCTGCAGCGTAATCTATGGTGATATAGTAGTATTGGTAATTATCTCTGACGGAGGCCTCTGTATGTGTTGGCATCTCCGATCACAAAATTCGAGAGAGAAAATCTGATATTGTGGGCTAGGAACTTGGCTCGTTTGGGAAACATGTTGAACTTTGGTGACTCCACGCTTGGTGACAACTACGATAAAATCCAAGCTCTGCTTTGCATCATTGTTGCTCATCTCTGCATGTAGTGATTGTTGGCAGCTATTTCTTTGTGCAACAATTTCTATTCCTTCTTGACAACGATCTTAGTAGTCAACTCTTCTTTGACAACATGTTTCTACTCTCCTAGGCGTGGTTTCAGATGTCATCTCCATGAGCATTGAAGATAGTTTGGTTGAAGCCTTCCATCAATTCAAAATCTATGACTGCAACCAATTATTATGGAGTGTTCATCATGGATTTCAGATGGTATTTTGGATCATTTCCCAAATTGTTCATCTTGGATGTTATTGTCTGGGATCATTGCTTAGTCCCAAAACCTGATGGACACACCCGATTTTTTCTTGATCTAGAGATCCAAGTCTCTCATTTTTTCGATCTTGTGGATATGTAGCTTCTAGATCTGCAACATGCCTCATGGTTTGATCTGTAAAAAGATTTGTGTGCAACTCGTTGGCTCTCTATGATATCGTTGTATGTTGAACAAAACCCTAATGCTCTATGATATCATATTTCACAATGTTTGGATCAAGTAACCCATTTGGTGCGACCAGTTACACCTGCATTTGGTACCACAACCCCTGCATTTGGTTCTACAACTACGCCACCCATTTGGTGTGACCAGTGACACCTGCATTTGGTACCACAACCCCAACATTTGGGTCTACAACTACACCAACTTTTGGGGCTTCCAGTAATCTTCCTTCGGTTTTGGAGGCACTACCACTTTTGGTCAATCAGATGCAACATTTGGTGCAACATTAGACTTTCCCGGAAGAAGGCCTCATGTTTCAACTTTCTCCCTCAGTTGTGCCTTTGATTTCTTTGGGGAGAGCATGGTTCAAATCCATTTGTTATTGTGTATGAAGTGATTTATTTTATTTTGGAGGCCCTTTGGCATTTTTTTTTGCCAATTTATTGTATTTTGAAAGTTATTAGGAGAGTTATTTGCCTTAACTCTTCAATAATGGTTCTATTTCCAACGATTGGTTGAACACCACATTTTATGTCTCTTCGAGATTCTTGTTTTTCCAAGAGCTCGATAAATTAAGAGAATTGATTCCTCCATTGTAAATGGGTACCTAACATGGCCTTGTTTGTCGGGACCCATAGGGATATTTATGATACCTCTCGTTCTGCACCTTTGAGTAGTGGATTTTATGCCACTCATGTAGATAGTTTTAGGAGTGTAACCAGGCATTTGCTCGTGTAGATAGTTTTAGGAGTGTAACCAGGCATTTGTCTCCATGTACTGCCTTGTTTCACAGTCTCTTGGAATGTTTCTTGCTTAGGTTGTTTTGAATCTTTGCTTCCTTTAGCTCGTACTCCATACTTTAGTCATCAGTTGTGACATCCATTGCCATCATTTTTTCTACGCAATTCAACATTGTGGGGGGATGTTGTGCAATGCTTCCTCAAGTGATTTTTTACTCACCATGTTCGATCGAGATCAAGCATCTTCAGAGTGAGCCTTGTACATAACACTAATTCCTATATTGACTCGGCGGTTGCAGCGACTAGTGACCCATGCACATCTTCAGAGTGAACCTTGTACATAACACTAATTCCTATATTGACTCGGCGGTTGCAGCGACTAGTGACCCATGCACATCGGTGAGATGGATTAGCATCCATAGGGACACTGAGCGTATGATGTTTTCTCGATTGTATTTGAGTACCTCATCAAGTTTTTTGTGTCGAGACTCAATTCTAGAGGATCAATTTATTTTGGTGGTGTGCATTCATTTTTCATTGCCTCAACAGCTTGGAATGTGCATTGGAGTTTGAATTTCCTTTGGAGAGGATTTTTCACCTACGGGTTTTTCTCCTTTTCTCTGTTTATGAGAGTTTGTACATGGGTACCTTATCAGGCCTTGTCGTCTGAACCCATCATTGTTCTTCTTTGTTCCTCCCTACTATTAACTTATGGGGATTGTTGGTGTGTTTGTTAAGCTCAAATGTATGTTCCTAGTCTTAAGAAGTTGTTGGAACTAGTTGGTTTCTGCATAATAATCCCTACTCTCACATTTCTCAATAATAATTTTTGAGTTTTTAATTAAAAATAAACTTTTTCCAATAACACCACCCTTAAAACCAACCTATCTCTATTTTAACTCAAAATCTACGAATTCCGAATCATTCGAAAATATCAAATATATCAAAATGTAAACGCTCCTCCAAACTTTTTCCACTCTTCTCAAATATATTAAAAATTCAATTATGCTTACAATTTCCATTTCAGTTAAATATTTTGTACATCTAAATCTTGATATTCTTTACTTTCCTACCAAGTTTTTTTCCTTAAAATGTGGTAAATTGAGAAAATGTAAGACGCTTGGAGACATTCGTCACGAAACACATTGATATTTGCAATGGTGTTTGTACACGGCAAGTAACGGACAGCTATAAGGCGTTTCGGAAAATACAACAAAACAATTACTCCGCGCCTCACTGTGTCGTCGGACGGTTCGCCCCTTAAATTATTGCCCACTTTAAGGCCGCAGAGTTGTAGAAAAATGGTTGGAATTGCAGGATTCACTGGTTGGTTTCTCAGAGTTGTAAAAAAATGGTTGGAATTGCAGGATTCACTGGTTGAAATTATATTATGGTGTTTTGGGTTTTTGATAACGATGAATCATTTTGCCAACATTCGTGTTATCGGATTCGGATTCTTCGAAAAATAAAAAACATAAAACGTTTGAAATACCTCTTCCACAATTATTATGCCTACTCTCAGAACTAATGAAGTCTTCCAACGATCACGAAAACAGGACGATCATGCCGCCAACTCCAATTGCTTGTTTTGTAAAAACACGAAACAGTGGCTGTTAATATATTCATAGACAATAATTCCCCCTCTTCTTGGTTAAGGAAGGCCCACAGTTGAAATCTGAGAGTATTTCTTCGCCCAAGGGCCTTGGTTTTGTGACAATCCATAGAAAAAACAACTTAGCGACGACTGCCTGTTGAAGAAGGTCAATACTTTCTTTCCAATATCATTTTTCTCTCTGTTTGTTGAAAATTGGTTTGTAAAGGAAATTACTGTTTTTCTGTGCTTAAATGCTGTGCGCATACCATGTTAAATGTTGAAGATATAGTATTTTATGGCTCATACTATGCAGATGTCATCAATATTCACAATGAAATTTGAGTCCCAGATCGCTGTAATAGTCCTGCTACAACTGTTACTGTGCTTCTTCTTATCATGTGGGCAGCGCCTTTCTTTGA